>JABUQX010096243.1:0-15963 GCA_015478945.1 Trachelipus rathkii
TGAAGTGGAGAACCATGGGGAGGTGGTGGAGGACGAGTGGCAGATCACGGACGAAGAAATGGCATATGCCTTGAGGAAGATGAAAAACGGGAAAGCACCGGGTGAAGATATGATACCGGCGGAAATTTTGAAGAATGAGGGAGGAGAAGGAAGTGTATGGATGAAAAAATTAATGAATAAGTGCTGGAGAGAAGAAAGGACACCTAGATAATGTAACAGATCGGTAATATGCCCAATTTTTAAAAAAGGGGATAAGGCAGACTGTAGAAATTACAGAGGAATTCCTTTGACACCACATATCTCAAAGGTATATCAACGAATATTAGAAAAAAGATTGAGAGAGAGAGAGTAGAAGATAAAATGATTTTAGATCAAATAGATCAACTATTGATTTGATATTCGCTTTAAAGATGGTATGTGAAAAGGGTTGGGAATTTAACAGAAAGATGTATTTGGCATTTGTATACCTGGAGAAGGCTTTTGATCGTATACCGAGATGGGTCCTGTGGTATATATTTAGAGCGAGAGAGTATGGAATACCGAAAACTGAGAAGAGCAATAAAGAGCACTTATACGAATAGTTTATGCAAAGTGAATACCCAGATGGACGATGGAGATTGGTTTGAGGTTGATACGGGGGTGAAACAGGGTAGTGTTCTCTCTCCAATTTTGTTTATCCTGTTCATGGATTATTGAGGAAAAATTGTCCACAGACGAGTGGAGGGAACTGCCTTTGGATACGCAGATGATCTTGCGTTGGTGGCGGAATCATGGGAGGCTCTGCAGAGATTTATTGTAGTGTGGGATGAGGAGTTGAGGGAGAGAGGAATGAGGATAAATGAGGAGAAGACTGAGGTGATGTTGATAAGTAAAGAGGAGGAGGAAATGAACATTAGAGTGAGGGATCAAGAATTGAAGAAGGTTGATCAGTTTAAATAACTTGGAGTTTGTTTCGAGGCGGAAAATGTTATTAACATATAATTGAATAGTAGAATAGAAAAGTATAATAATACATTAAGATCGCTATATCCGTTACTACGAGACAGAAATGTCCCTCGAAAGAATGAAATACTAATAATATACGTGTGTATACTGCGACCTATACTAACGTATGGTTGCGAAGCGTGGGCTTTAACCACAAAAACTAAGAATAAGTTACAAGCGTGTGAAATGAGGATGTTGAGATCCATAAAGAGAGTTACGAAGAGGGATAGAATGAGAAATGATGATATAAGAGAGGAGCTGGGGGTGGAGAGTATACTGAGTTTTATTGAAAAGGGACAGCTGCGATATTACGGACATATGATGAGGATGAATGAGGATAGATACCCGAAGACGTTCTACAGATGTAGGCCAGATGGAAGACGCAGTGTGGGACACCAAGAACCAGATTGAGAGAAGAGGACGTGGGATGGAGAAGCTGGAAGAGTCGGGAATCTATGAGGACCGAACGCGGTGGAGGGGTTTCGTCCAGAACAGCTCACAAGCGTTCACGCTTACAGGAGTCTGGTGAGGAGAAAAAGATTATAATTATAATTATAATTATAATTATAATTATTAAAATTATTATTATTATAATTATTATTATTATAATAATAATAATTATTACTATTATTATTATTACTATTATTACTATCATTATTATTATATTATTATTATTATTATTATTATTATTATTATTATTATTATTATTATTATTATTATTATATTATTATTATTATTATTATTATTATTATTATTATTATTATTATTATTATTATTATTATTATTATTATTATTATTATTATTATTATTATTATTATTATTATTATTATTATTATTATTATTATTATTATGATTATTATTATTATTATTATTATTATTATTATTATTATTATTATTATTATTATTATTATTATTATTATTATTATTATTATTATTATTATTATTATTATTAAACATAATTTTATAACAATTATTCGGACGAGAAATAATATTAAAAAATTAACAACGACTCTCAAAGTAGTCAATGAAGGGATTTCCTTGTGGCACAAAACGCATCTTGATGATATTTTTATTTACTCTGGTTGCATGAGTATACTACTATTTTATTTTATTTGAATCTTACCGTTTTGCTGCATATTACACTTATTATGTTGGTTATATATATATATATATATATATATATATATATATTATATATATATATATATTATTATATATATATATATATATAAATATATATATATATATATATATAAATATATATATATATATATATATATATATATATATATATATATATATATATGCTATTATATATATATATTATATATATATATATTATATATATATATATATATATATATTATATATATATATATATATATATATATATATATATATATATATATATATATATATATATATATATATATATATATATATATATATATATATATATATATATATATATATATATATATATATATATATAGTGCCCATAGTGCTCGAAATACAAGTGTTTGGAGAAAGGGATATGTAGTACCCATGTGTTTAGAAAATACTAAATGTTTTGAAGATAAATCATAAAATATTCTAAATATTCTCTAAATAAAAGTTAAAGAAAACGTGAAATCAAAGAAATTATGTAAACCTATTGTATCTAAAAATACTTTTTCCATGCTTAAATTATAAATTATAGCTTTGATTTGTGTTAAATATAATTTATTTTGTGATATATGTTAAGCATAATGTCTGCTTATTAGAATATGTTTTGTTTTTTTAGCTATTTGGGATATTATATTAGATTTTTTTTTGTCCAAAATGAGTTAGCGCTAAAATCTGATTTTCTTCACTCCAGTAGTTGATTTCATTGGCAGAATTACCCGCGCTCGTCCTAAAGAAACAAGGTTTTAGAATATAACATTTTTTATAAAAAAATATTCTTAAAAACATAAGCATTGCAACCAATTTCTTGAATAAAGTTCGAATGTGATTATAATAAATATTCAGTAAAAATTCAAATCAAAAAAGTTTTAATATCCTACTACAAGAGAGAGAGAGAGAGAGAGAGAGAGAGAGAGAGAGAGAGAGAGAGAGAGAGAGAGAGAGAGAGAGAGAGAGAGAGAGAGAGAGAGAGAGAGAGAGAGAGAGAGAGAGAGAGAGAGAGAGAGAGAGAGAGAGAGAGAGAGAGAGTACATCAGCTACCACCCATGAAGCGGAGGAGCAAGCAGAAGAAGAAGAGATAACTACTAGCACACCAGCTCCTCTCGCTTTATATTGGTGACCCTGGAAGTTGAACACCACCTCTCTTCAATTAGAAGGAAACCACACTCTCAGGACTCGAAGACCGCTCTTCAAGAAGATGCCTTCTCAAGGTGAACACCCCTTTAAGAAGATGCAATCTAAAGGAAAACACTCTTTCAAGAAGATGCCTTCAAAGTTCAAAGAACTCTACTAAAAGAAGTTCGTCAAAGAAAAAGAAGGATTCAAAAAAGGATGCAGACGAATTACTTCTACAAACCTGGTCTCACTGGGAAAGGTAAAAGATAACAAAAAGCAGTAGTTCCCAGCAAAAGAAAACATAAAGAAAGAAATATTCAAGCAACATGCAGACAAGTGAAGATGGAAACAAGTCATACCGTTGATTCCAGGCCTCTCAGCTTCAGCTCAACATGGCTATTTTCGTCGAAGCTTGTACCTTGTACGAATTTCAAGATGTTAAATAACGAAGAAACTTCAAGTAACACACAAATCGGTGGAGACAAAAACATTAGGCACTCAGTTAATACGCAAGTCTAACAATCTCAGTTTAAAGTGATTGTCTCCGTCGACACTAGGATAATTAACTACTCTCTCTCTCTCTCTCTCTCTCTCTCTCTCTCTCTATACGGAAAGACACACCGATTATATCTTCAAATGGACTTCCATTTGGTCTCTTCAGCTCCGGCTCAAATAGAGGGAAGATTCATCCATGTATGGTATTACGTCTCAACCAATTGGTACCTCATACCACTGCTACAGTTTATGGATGGATAACTTGAAAAAGTGAATCACCATCAGTATATATCTAGTAGTACGTACCATATAATAGCAGAATACATACCACTGCTACTATCTATGAACGGATAACTTAAAGAAGTGAATTACCATCAGTATATATTTAGTAATACGTATCATACACTGGTAGAATACATCACCATCTACTATATTTGGTAGAAGAGTGGTGAAGAATCAATTTCATTATAGTGATGTGTCTACTACAATGGAGCACCTAAAACCACTGTCACTGTATTATCTTTAACCAAGCTGTATTCTTCTGGGTGATTCATACTTCATTCAAAATCGCAATGGAGAGATCGACATCAAGCTTCATATCTTTCGGATTAGCTTCCCTTCCTGGCTGGTAATTCGCTTACGCTGATGAACCCTTTACCAGCTGGCAATTCACCTTCGCAGATAGTTCCTTTACCGGCTGGTAATTCGCCTTCAAGGATGGTTCCTCAATCAGATGATGATTCGCCTTCAACGAAGACCACCACTTCACTACTGATCTCCAGGAACAAAAGTGAATTTCAGTGTTTAGTAATAATTATGTTTAAATAATATCTCTTCATTAATTCAGTAATTTTAGTGTATACAATTTATTTTGGCAGTTAAAGTGCTACGCTTTTATGCCCCGATGTGTTTATAGTGTCGAAAGAATTAAATTCTGAAAGTAATCAAATAGCTATGTTAAACGTAAAAAAAAAGATTTCTCTAAAATCAAAGAAAACGTGAATTCAAAGAAATTATGTAAATCTTTTTGTATCTGTACCTTTTTCATGCTTATTTCTCTGATTTATGTTAAATATAACTTATTTTGTCATATATGTCAAACATAATGTTTATTTATTAGAGTATAATGTGTTTTTATTTACTATTAATATACTATATTAGTTTTTTTCATTTTCATGCGAAATGAGTTCGTGCTAAAATCTGATTTTTCTTCCCTCCAAAAATTGATTTCATTAGCAAAATTACCCGCGCTCGACCTTAGAGCAACAAGGTTTTAGTATATATCAGTTTTTTTTTTAAAAATTTCTTAAAAACGTAAGCATTGCAACCAATTTCTTGAATAAAGTTCGAATGTGATTATAATAAATATTCAGTAAAAATTCAACCAAAAAGAAGTTTTAATATCCTATTACAAGAGAGAGAGTCTTCAAGAGTACTTCAGCTACGACAACAAAGAGAGAGAGAGAGAGAGAGAGAGAGAGAGAGAGAGAGAGAGAGAAACTAACTACACCCATGAAGTGGAGGAGCAAGCAGAAGAGATAATCTACTAGCACACCATCTCCTCATGCTTTACATATATATAGAGTAGTATATATATATATATATATATATTATATATATATATATATATATATATATATATATATATATATATATATATATATATATATATATATATATATATTACGTGCAAGAGGGTATTACTGTATTCGTTTTGTATTGACTCGTCGAAGTGTTTGATAAAAAGAAATCAAACCTTTAATTCAAATAATAAATAAAAATTTATCCCAAAACAAGTTTCATTAATTTAAGTTTCGTTTCAAATTTTTTAATATTTCCTAATAAAAGTCTACTTGTATGTCAGTTTCGTTAAAATTTATCCTTTTACTCATTAGTTCTAATTTTGATCAGAATATTTCTCTATTTAAAAACTGATGTTGCATATTAAGAACACATTATTTGAAAAAATGGGAAAAAAATTATTCAGAATTTCTTTTTTTATTTGAAAGGATGAAAATACATTTTGATATAAAAAAATGAGGGTAAAATTGCTACTGGGAGTAATTAATAAGTACATATGGTACTTAGGTTGAATTTGGAGTTATTTAGTTTAAAGCTTTTTCTGTGCGAGAGTTTAAATCACGGCGTTGTTTTCGATGCGCATAAGCCAATTGAAAAAGTCAATGAGTACATTTTAAAGCAGCCTTATATATGAAACAATATACTATTCATTGACGTAATCAGTTCCCGTTATCGAGGTGTCACAAGTGCCTTTTTATAAGAGCTTGTACAGTATAGAATGGGCCTTAGGACTGAAGTGTATAAGTGTATTACTTTTCTAAATAATACCAAAAAATATTTTTACTTTTTCCTACATTTTAAATATAAACTGCTTATACTAGTCTTAAACTAATTTCTTTTTAAAAATGGAAAAAAAATATTTTTAATTTGATCTATTCATTTAAATTTTAATTTTTTTTTTTTTTTTTTTTTGGCATTTTTGCATTTTTTTTTGTTTTTCAAGGTTCTAAATTGAACGCGATATCATGTAAAAAAAAAAAAAAAAAAAATATTACATATAAATGATATATTTGTTCAAAAAAATAAAATTTCATTATGTTTGAAGTTCCCATTAATAACATTGTGAAACATTTTGTATTTATCGATTAGCAGTTTATTTGCAAAAGAGATACCTTCTGCAGGGACAAATTAAAAATTCAAGATACTTTTCTTTAAATAAAATGAACTTTAAAGATATATAAATTTAAATGTATAAGAAGAATTGGTATTGCATGCAAATATATGTAAGATATTATATAGTTAAAAACACACAAATTTGCAATTAGAATAAACAATGCCTGAAAATGAAATTTGGAAAATCCACAAAGAAATAGCAATGCATCTCAAGTTTTAAAAAAATTTCATTAAAATTTTAAAGAACTCAAATGTAGAGTAATTTAGTACAGGACAATCTAAGGCTAAAACTGTATGGATTTACAAATACTAAAGCATTTCATGGCTTCCGAGATGATGCCATTGTCCTGGTTGAACTTTGTAGTGTTTTGTGTAGCAAACACTCAAACTGACCCTTTGTTAATACGTTAGACACATGCTCTGACCATCGGAGAGATGTATTCAAACTTTTAACAGTTAACATTTTATTAAGAAAGACATAATTATGCAGCTTTTGCGTATTACCCTATATGCCGACACTCAAATCCTAGAACATTTGTGGATCTGAAGTGTAATCTTAAGGACACAATATGCTTTGCATCTCACTGTACTAACACTGTTACACTGTATACTCACAGGATCTGTTTCTGAAAGGAGAGAATTGCATGAGAAGTTATATTTACCCTTTCCATTTAAAGCCAGTTTAAGCACTACAAAGAACATTGGACTCGATTGCTGCATAGTACCTGCGTATATTTCCACAGCAGCAAGATGAATCAAATTGTTAGTAATGGACGGATAATATTTCCTTTTAATAATTAAAAAAACAAAAAACAATAATTATATTATTTGTGCGGAAACTATTGGTGATGTTCTTACTGGTATTTGTAAATTAATTACCTATGAAACTTCCATGAAATAGCTATTTCTCAGCTTCTGCAGAACTATCTAACGCAGCTGCTGCAAGACATACCACTGGAAATGAGAGTCCGGATGGCTGAATTAAGACACACTTATGCTGTTGCACGACAATTAAAGGAAAATTATAGTACAGAAGAGTTAAATAAGCAAAACTCAACCCAATATTGCATTTTTAGGACCCTCGTAACACAACTGAACCAACTCACACTATACTCAACTATATCGCTCATACGCCCTAAATATATACCCAATTCACATTACTACCTATACTATAAATACAACTACTACTATACAATATACTACCCCCCCTATCACCTATACTAAGTTATAGTAGAATATACACGGAACTTCATATATATATAATATCAATATAATTCTACCTATATATAAGTAGTCAATTTGATGTACATAACTCCCTACTAAATAATAGCTATAACATATCTAACCTATATATAATATATATAATAAATATATATACTCACCTAATATCATCATCAGCCTTTGAAAACCGTCTTTACACCAGACACACACATTATACACCTCGACCGCAACCGCTAATAAGCCGCCGAACCATTCACACTACTATAAATATAATACATATATAACTATATACTATTAAAACAGTGCTAATAATACTATAAACATTCAAATCTTTGTTACAAAGCGAAATTTTTACAGTAAAATCAGTTATTTTTAAAGTAGACTAAAAAATACCCTATAGCCAATACCCTACCCCTCATAGATATACCTAACAATAATACTCCTATACTATATAGATACTATATTATATATATATATACCACTATATACCGCATATAATACTACCGCTATTACAATATTTAATATATTAAAAATACACCTATTAATAAATACAATAATAACTCACCATGACATACTATCAAAATAATACTATACTACCTACTATATACTATTACCTAATATCCATAAATACACTTATCGCCGTATAATACACTATATATATGATTATATTAACCTAATACTATAACGATCATTAGCATACCCATAATAATAAGTAATATCCAAAAGGAAGACTGTATACTAATACTATAAATTAAGAGCCACATACATAAATAACCCCACTAACTATATCATATACTATCCTCATAAAAATACAATATACATATCTACTACTATATATATATACCCCATAATATATAATATTCTAACAATTACTACTATACCCAACTCACCCAGAAATAGTAAAAAGCCACTCAAACATTTGCATTTCTAGTCAAAAAACTTCACCCCCACACCTATACTAAATATAAACCTACTAGTTATCAACAAATAACATACTAGTACTTATAAACATTATACTATATACAGGCGCTAACATAAAAGTAATACACATAGTCACCTACCAATTACAAAATATTATAATATAACAACGCACTTAACTCACAACAAGGATATCACATCTCCCGCACATACTAACTATATAATAATATTATACGTATATACATATAATAAATTATACTAAACAATACATAACTTTAACACTATCACTAAAAATAACGTAATAAACTAAATAACCCTACTAACTCTATGCCTAATACAGAATAAAAATAGAATTACTATAATAGTATACTAACTAAACTATTACTAACAGTACTACAAACAAGCACTATAACTAATAGTACTTACTATTATAACACAAACAACACCATATAATTCATAACTTATATAAACAACATAACTATATATACCATAATAATAGCGTATCACACACAAAAACGTATTATATATATATATGTATACATTGTAGATTAATATCATATATATATACTATATCACAATAAACTAAAATCATACGATAATTAAAACATAAAATATAATATTAATAAATAATATTACTATAAAAAAATAAAATATAATAAAAACAACTACATAATATAAAACAACAGACCAATAGTATAAACTCCCTCCAGAATCCAAAGGGCTCTTCATACTATAATAATAATATAATATAACACATAATAAAATCAAAATATAATAAATACATAAACTGCATATACTAACCATATATATACTACAATATATATTACTATACTCATATATCTCAGTAATAAAATAAAGTATATAATATATATGTTGTATTAACTACAAATGAACCCTATGTCCCCATAATGGAGTTTCTTTGACACTTAATACCAATAAACTAAACAAATACCAACCATCAATACTAACTAAATATACACTAATAACAAAAATACACTACTTAACCCTCTTAATTATATAATATAGATATACTATACGAAACTCATTATAAATACTAATATCTACTTACTCATATATGAATATCATTATAATAACAACAACAATACCAAACTATAAAAAACCAAACAAACAACAACAACAACACCTACAAATACTAAACAATAACTAATACATACAACCTAACCTAAACAACCTAACCAATCAATACTATACATACAAGCTCAAAGAGCTCATACATCTTAATCTCATTCCCCTCTACAACACAGATCTTATACACACAGACAAACCATAACTATTCCTAAAACCAACCTAATATAAAACTATAACCAAATAATAACCTAACCTAATATACTAAACTAATAATATATCAACCCAAAGTACCATAAATATACCAAAAACGACCGAAATATCATAAAATAAATACAAAACCAGAATCCGTTTAAATTATAAACCAATACTAAAAACTTTAATAAATATACCTAAGATACCAACCAACCATACCAACAACCAACTATAAATATAGACCAATACTCACATAAACCTAAAATCATATAATAACAACCAACCATCAAGAAACTATAACCAATAATACTAGAAACCAAATATAACAATATTATATCATTATACCATAATATAAATACTCATATTAAAAGACCACACGATAATATATATATAAACAAACAACCAAACTACTATATAATCTCCTAATCTCATACCTCTACTAATATCACATAATCACTAATATTAATACCAACAATTAATAATACCTACCATAAACTAACCTAAATAAACAACCATAATAAACAAATATAAACCAATACCAAATCACAATCTCTATAACCTAACTAAAGATAACATCTAAAATAACACAACGAACTACAACCGTAACATAAACAACCAACTAACCTAACAATATATAACCACCATATAACCACAATACTACTAAACCAACCGAACCATAATCACCATACACTAAACTCATACAACTAATAATACTAAACATATAACCTAATAAACCGCCAAACTAACAACGTAACTAGACCAATCAAACTAAACATCATAAACTATAACGCTACACAAACAACATCACTACGAAACAACTACTATAACCTACCAATATCATAACCAACTATAAAACAATACATAACCAATAAACATCTACCAACAACGAAACATATACAATAATATATATAACTACAACCGTAATACCAACCTAACCAACCAACCAACCTAACCAATAACCTAACTAATAACCTAATATTCAAAACTATATAGATACTCAACAACTATAAATACCTATAACCATAAACCCACCTTATACATCTATATACGATCTTACCATAGTATACTAATTATAGACTAGAATATACCTAACTCCAATAATACGTACACCAGTCAATACAACTACTTAATATTATAAACCAAACTAAATACAAACTATAATAATACGGAAATACCTAAATAAATATAAATAGAAAGTATATAAATACTCACATTAACAAATTAGTCAACTCAACCAACCCAACCAAAAGTATACCTAATAACTATCATCCGCACTCTCAGTGCCACGAACTATGTTTCCTCTGAAACACGCAAATACCTAATCAAAATAATATACCTAATACATATACAACCATAACAAACCAATAAAACCATACCTAAACTACAATAATACTTACATACCAACTATAAACCTACAAATATACCCTAAACCTATTACCACTGTATGAACGAAAGACGAGAAGAAACAACCGAGAACGAAACCAATCCAAGAGGGAAAGACGAGAAAAGAAAGACCTAACCGAAACCCAGAAACAAAACGAACAGCACAGAGAGACGAAGAGACCAACCACCACCACGAACGAGAAGCGCAGAGAAACAGACCGAAGAAGACGAAACCAGAAACTCAGAACACCAAGTCCAAACGAACCAACCAACAAACGATCGAGAGACGAGACAACCACAAGACCAAGCAAAGCAGAGCACGAACCAGAGAAATTCCCGCACAACAATATAACCTAGCAACACATAAATTAAACCCAACCCAGTACCCCAAATTATTAATCCAAAACAAAAAAGACCTCAAGAACAAACCAACCCCAACCTAAATCCAGCTTTATGTAACTTAGCAACACTTATAGATTAACCAACCTATATATTACAGACAAAAAAACACGCTCAGACCAAAAAGCCCGACCCTTGCATAATCGAAAATGTGATAGAATGGATTTACATCCGATTTGCACTAAACTTACCTAAAAAGAATGCAAATGTATTATAATGTAGTATAATCAAAAGCCACTAATTAGAAATTTACTACTTTATTATTTTCAATATATATCAAATTTAAATTCCAAAGGTTACACGTCAAATAATACATCCCTGTCTCAACCCATTAATAATATTAAATCAGAATACTCAAATATATTAAAATAATAACTTTTACAACAAATCTCTTTTTCTTACTAATTTCTTTGAACAACCGTTTTCAGTCTCTTCCCCCCGTTTGCAGCATCTTATTTTTCTTCTTCTGCAGCTCAAAAAGGCAAACGGAGAGACATACATACACAAAACAATTTCTTTTAAAATGACTAAGTCAAATGAATAACAATATTCACAAAAAAATCCAACAAATTAATATTTTCTAATAACCAAATAATAAATAATAAACACTTAAAATAATCCCATAAAATATAACAATAATCAAACACTCACCGAAATCACGCTATAGTAAAAATAGCAATAATATATAACACGCAAGTCCTAAATCATATAAAATATGACATACATACACCAATATAACCATACTCTAACACCACCAACGAATACCAAATGTAACTACTTCATTTGATAAACCTGCCCAAGTTTCCAAACATTCGTAGCCTTTAATACCAATCTGGCATCTACTAAACAATAACTTTAACAATAAAAGATACTAATAGTACACAGAACACATATATTATAATCTATGTAACCTACGACAAACATACTATATAATATTATACATATACTAATTTAAAGAAAAGATATATATAACATTAGTACAATATAAAATAATCCAAACACAAAATAAAAACTAACAAAACACGTCATATAAAATATTACCAAACCACATAAAATCGTCAATATCAATTAAACTATACAAATAATCCTATACTAATTAACACAATATAAGCTAATCACGAACATAAATAACCAACTAAATACCCAAACCATACTAGTATAATAAGCAATAAACCTATAGTCTAATAACCTACAAAGAATACATATTATACAAAAAAAAAAAACCTATAATCAAATATATCGATAACAATAAATATACTTCTTATATATAAACCATTATATCTTACTTGCCACAACCTAACCGTTTAGATTTAACTGCTATAATATGTTAATATCAAACACTAACCCCCAAACAATAATAATAAAAATCCAATAAACTATAAACATACACTATATATTTTTTACAACTATATAAATATCATATATATAAGACTATATATAATATATAGCATACAATAAATATAACGAATAATAATATAAATACTAGTAAAAAGGAGCTCAACTAAAACCATAAAATATACAACATATAATAATATAACCAAATAATCATACAGTAATAATACCATAATTTAAAAACTAGAGTTACCCACTACTAACAATATAATAATAATAAACCTAAAAAACCTAATAAAATCAAAAAAATAATAAGGCGTAACCCACAAAAATATATACTACTACATCGTACATATCATCACATCTTATACATTTAATAACATTCTACTACATACATACTCATATAATCACTTAAATCATTATATAATAACAACTATTCTTAATTAACAATATAAATAAACTCAAAATATACAACATAAATATGAATAACTAGCCGCTATCCCACTACTCAATCACCTACACATAAACATCTCCTAAGCTATTAAAACTATATTAACCATAATAACACTCACCTACAAAAAACTATAACCTCCTCATTAAACTAATAATATACTAACTTCATCTAATTCCTATATAATTGAATCAAAATACACAATAAACTATAATATATAATACACTAATATATAAAAAAACAAACACGAAAAAGTAAAAATAATAAACTATAAATAATCATCAAATACTATTAGACGCCACACATAAAACCTCGCTAAATACTCTGAAAACTAAAATAATACCTCACTCACTCACCCCAAATCACAACCCACCTATAAAATACTAATAATAAACATACATGAACATAATAGAAATATTAAGATAATAAATAAAAACTATTATAAATATAAAAATCAATACCATATATTAATAAAATAATGACTATAAATACACGAACCTAAAAACCCACAGAACAACGACCTACCACTAAAACTATATATACATAAAATACTATACATGAAGCTAATAAAACCAGTCACACCGCACAAAATCCATCACCTAAGCTACTAATTATTCACTATATATATAATAAACTAAAATACTGTAACATACATATTAATCACCAGAAAAACAAATCAAAATAACACTAACTAAGCTAAAACTATATAAATAGTATTACTAAATAAATTCGCATTATAAAAGGTAAAGATATACAAAATCCCCCCGAGGATATCGATAATACCAACACACCACCTTATATCAATACATTCTCATCCTCGACACAACTAATAAAAAAATATACTACCTATATATATATACTAATACACTCATCATCCAAAAAAAATAAATAAACTTATCGAACTTGAGAGTTGGAAGTTCCAAAAATCAAGTATATGACCCCACGACTAAACTAAAACAATTTAATATATATTTATTTTAACCATACACATAACAAAATACAATATACCTAATAATCATAAACTCATTAAAACATATAATACTAGTATATAATACCTTAATAATCTATTAATCATTAATTATATTTGAAATATTTCGACTTTTGTATTTATTGACATTTAAATTTCAGCTTGTTTTTAACATCAGATTAGAAATTTACATCGCTTATACTACTACTATATACCTACCAATGTTTCTTTTGTGCGGTGATTATGGGGGGCTCCATCAATTACAGAAATTATTTATTATATTATTATTTATTTTATTTTTATAATATTTTTAGGAGAAATAAAATTATATAAACTACTCATATCTAATTAAAAAACCAATATTTATTCTCCCTCCGGAAAAAAAAGGGCCCGAAAAAAGCCCCTTTTAAATTTATTTTTTTTTTCCGTTAAGCAAGGATGGGATAAACCAAGCCTACCACTAAATACTGGCCTCCACCCTTAATTTAGAAGAAAGGTTTTTTTATAATAAATAACACCTTATTATTTAAGATTCCGGAAAAGTGGACCAGACCTACAATCATTGTTTAAAATGTGTAAATAAAATAAAATTTTTCACTTGAATTTTTTTATATTTTAAAATAATAGTTTTATTATAATTTTTCCCAAATATTTTTAAATATATTGGTACCGAGTAGTATCTCAATTTTTATTACTAATAATTTTTAGTTTATTTTATTTAATAAAATACACAATTAATTTATCTTACTCCAAAGGATCTATTTTATTTATTATATATTTATTTCAAAATAATAATAATAAATGTTTTGTTTTATGGGTGAGAGTGTTTTTCAATTCAAGTTGTTTCAATTGCCCCTTAAATAGGACAATTTTTGAGGATAAATGTTAAAAACTCATTTTTTTATTTTTCACTCCTTTAAAAATTCTCCCCGAAAAAACCAAGCCCTTTTATTCAAATAAACTACTGAAGGTTAAACACGACTCCTCACTTCACCCATTTTGGGCCAAGAATCAAATGGTTAATGGAACGAACAACAAAAATCCCGATATATTTGTTTTTCACTATGAAAATTAAAAGAGGTGATGACCGAAGTAATTTATTGCCATCTAGTTTTTTATGTTGGTTACTTTAGACACAGATTTGAAATCCTTTAAAGGTGAGTTGTTACACGTTCCCCTGAGCTCCTTTTGAGGGGCTATCTATCGAGACTTAAATGAATGTGCTGCGAGAAGAGTTTGATTAATCTGATGTTTTTTCCCTTTCCTTTTTTTCAACAAATAACAAACATTAATCTCAGAGATTTACGTTATTAGCTCAACTTTGCCTTACGCAAAAAAAATATCCTTTTTCCCAACTTTGTCTTTTTACTGGGTTCCCCAAACTTAATTAATCCGTCCAAACAGGAAAGTTAAGTTTTTTGAAGCGGCGGGAAAATTCCCAAGAATTAAAGGTTAAGCCCAAAAGGCCCCCAGAAAAACACACGAAATTTTTTTTTTAAATTTCAGTCAATTAAAAACAAGAGTGATCCTTTATTTTTTTTTTTTAACTCGAAAAATT
>JABUQX010096244.1:0-25636 GCA_015478945.1 Trachelipus rathkii
AAACAGAGAATATAAGTTAAATAAAAAATAATAAATAGAAAATTAAAAACTAAATTAACCACAAAGTATAAATGTAAAATAAAATTTATAAAAAGATATATATATTATATGTATGTTCCAACTTAGGGAAAAAAATTATATATGTTTAACGTTTATCAAATGTTTGAATAGCATGTTAGTCACTATCACACATTTAGAAATCGCATTGGGTTATTCACTAATTTGCAAATTGCAAGTGCTAATTTGCTTATGAGAGTATTTTACACAATGAGATATGGAAACTGAGCACCAGATATTAATTAGTAAACCATTAATGATATTTATGACAGTTATTGAACATCGATAGATAAATTATCAAAGATTTATCATAGGTCTCTAACCTGAAGCTTCACTTATTGTAAATGAAAAACTTACAAGTACAATATAAATGATAATCACACACACACAGAATCTACTATCACACACAGGGTCGATAATGGCGATACTCCTTCTTCTCAAGAATAACGAGCTCATTCTAACCACACACATCCCATTATACACACACACATATATATAATGATTCTAATATCATATTAAAATTAAAACATATGTTCCGATTACTTATATATAGTGAAAATCATTATTTTTTATCAACGTTCAAATCCACACACCACATCACACCTAAACTCTTCAGGTATATATTATTGCTACACTAATAAAGTTTTCACATTAATAAAGCTAACATTAATCAATATAAAGTTTTCCGATTCACGTACTAACTCGTAAATGAATATGTTAGGTATAGTAATTATCGATACCGATAACAACCCTGAGTGAATTAAATATCTTGGTTTCAAACTCTCTTAATAGGTACTTTGGCTGTAAGTACTTCAAAGCCGACCTTTTCAAGTTTATATTTCCAAATGACGGCTGTGGGATCATTTCATCTTTTCCTGACATAGAGATCATGCCCTCCAAATACAGTTTTGAAAACATAGTTCTGGCTCTACAGCTGTAGCAGTAAGGTTTTAATACTTTTAATTTTAAGAGGCAAAATTGTTAGGGACTTTGAACGTGAATAAAAATGATTCTAGTATCATACAGATGGTAGAATGGAGTCCGTTCTTGAAGAAGATATCGCCATTAAATCGAGTAACCAGTAAAATTCATAAGTATTATTTATGACTCTAGCTGCTTTATCTATATGTGCATGATCTTCCTCTTTGGAACCTATAAAACCACATGATTGGAGAATGAGACTGTTTAGCGTCCGTCTGAATATTTAAACAAATGCTCTTATATAGCTTCTATTAAGGATAATTAGCTCGCTGACGCCCCTAGTGAAGTTCCGTTAAGATAGACTTAAACCTGGGTGAAACATGTATATAAGCAAGGAAATTTGAATTTCTGTATATATTATATATATATGGTCATTCACCCGTTAGGAAAGATGTACCATCAGGTTTTGTCAATTCGTTTTTACATATAAAAACACATTGAAGGGGTCTAGGTATTGATCAGAAGTACCTGGAATATTGAACTCTAGAGATACAACTGTTATTGGGTATTGAATGCAGAGGATTAATACTGATAAATTTGGAATCGCTAACTCTAATCTGTGTAGGGTTTCATGGAGAAGAGATCAAGTTCACTCAATCTTACAACAATCAGGACTAGAAGGATTAAGGAAATGCCATCTTGCCTGTGCGAGTTCTGGCTGTATAATGATCAATTTTCATGAAAAACATTTACTATATATATTACAGTAATACATCACCTCGATAGAAGTTATCAGTTAAGTAATGTAAATAGGCAAATACATGCAATACAATTTTTTTCTTTAGATCCTCCTGTGATACACTAAAATATTTTATATGTATATTTCTTAATTAAATACTTACAAATGAAACATTAAAAAATTAAATAAAGATTTTAAGTAACATACATGCACACATAAAGTGAAGTAAACCAAAAATTAAACAGAGTATATAAAGCAATAAACTTGAGAAGAAAAAAAAAAACCATAAAGGAAAGTAAGAAACAAAATAGCGTAAAAAACTACAAAATAAAAAAATAAAACTTAGAAAAACAGAATAATGGAAACAATAAAAAATTAAATAAGATTAACAATTTACAATAAAAGAAGTAAAAAAATAAAAATTAAAATAGATAAAAATTAAGACAAAATCAATATATAATGTATCTATAATAAGTAAAAAATATTAATAAAACAAATAGCTAAAACACATACGATATGTTATATTCAATCAACTTAGGAAAACATATCTCACTAATCTGAAAACTTTTAGTTAAACTGATTTTATAAAAGGAAAATTCGGAATTTGAAGAATAGGAAAAAGTTATCCAAAACCTACATTTACGAAAGATGGGTTGAGGCGCATCTTGTCCAGAATCAAATGCAATTCGGACGATATGTACATGTTATTGTATTTTTATCTCGAGTATTTAGTAAGTGCAAGAACATTATTTGCTAATATTCATATTATTCAGTTCTATGTAAGCATTATTAGTAAAAGATTTATTCCAATTGTCCTAGACCAGCCATATATCTAATTGTATCATGAGAACTATAAGAATAGAATTGAGCAGCTCAAACACATCACACGACACAAAGCCTTTAGTCTTATTAAGGCTTTTTACTAATATATTACCGCCACAATGAAACACACACACATACCTACAAGGAATAATATGCTAAACCTAATAAAGTTTTCACCTTAAATTAGAAGGCCTACATAACATCACACCGAACTACAATATTAGATGACCTACCATCACCGGACAATGAAGCACGTAAAGTAGCCCGCTCAAGCACGAATAAACTGTTAACATTAACAAGTTCCACACAGTTCCACACAGTAAAGTAACTAACAATAGCATGACAAATATCGTCCACTCTACTCGGACAACACTTTTTCATTCATACTCTTTACAGTATCCTTAATTCTTTAAATATCTCTGAACATTGACATAGAGTAACGCTCTTATCAAAAAGATTAATTCATACTCCCTAAACCTATCCACACTATTGTCTAAGAAGACACGATAAATGAAATCATTTGAGTTATTAGGATCTGTTCGCAGTCCCTCTGATACCTCTTTCTTTCTTCGCATTATTACAGGAGTAGTCTCTTCTTATACACACACACACACACAACCCTATCTCATGATGTCCACATTGCTGACTATCAGCTATACACACAACATCAGCACACACACGACACACACACACACTGAAAAATAACTTATATCTGACTACACCTCCTATATATTCCATTATGCTGTAATGTACTGTGGCATCTAGTTTCTTTTCTAATATGGAACTTGTTGCATAACACAATGCGTTCTCTTGTATAAAGGGGCTAAGGATTTCCCTTCCTACATCTTTATATATGTGCAAACACGCGTAGCAGAGCATCACGAATAAAAACTGCTAGCAATTTATTCAAGAATGTTATAGATTCAAAATAAGAGTAGAGAATAAAAAAAAAATAAAAATAAAATATGTAGAATAAATAATATAAAAATTAAACACACGTATAAATGCAAAACACGAAAGCATACAAATTATAGACACACTTAACACAAATTAATATAAAGAATATAATATAAAATTAAATTTAAAAAATTAAATATCACACACTACAAAAAATTAAACAACCTTATATATATTAGATCAAAATAAGAAGTAACAAGCATATAAACAAAAGTTATAAAATAGCCAAAAAAAAAATAGAACACAAATAGTAATATATGATGAATGGCAAAATACATCTTATCATAGAAATTAAAAAATTAAAAGAATTAAATAATTAAAAAAATTAAATATATATAAATAAAAATAAATTAATACAAAAAATTATCAATGCGCAAAAGATAAAATTCTTAGAAAAAAATAAAAAAAAAAAATGGTAAGTAATAAATAAATTTAAATTAAAAAAATAAAAAAATAAAATTGAAATAGCAAATAAAAAAAAATAATAAGAAAATAAGAGTTTAAATGGAGAAAATAAAGAGATAGAGTAGAGATAAATAGAGAGAAGAGCGTAGCAGTATACAGAGTACAAACATAATTTATGACAAAATATATATACTAGTAACAATAATGTATGTCAGTACAACTCTAGCTGATATCATCTATTTTTTGAGAGTATGCTATAACGTTTAAAAAAGAAAATGAAATTTGTAAATAGTAAAGTTATATTTATTTTACATAATTAATTGGGACTAGAGAGTGAGTATATTATTCCACTCTGCGTTCACTAAGTAATCATAGTATAGGATAACATAATGAGAGTAATACCCGCTCTAAGACATTCTACGAATAACCACGTTTTCATTATAACGAATCATAAGTATCATCAAAGCAACAATTACCTCTCACACCAGCAACTCCCAAGCGGGATGTGACCGTCCCTTGATACGGAGAGAGAGAGAGGAGAGGGGGGTGTAATTCGCTAGGAGGGGGAGTCATCGTATCTATAGGGTGTACACAGCGGTGCTTTTTGAATCTAAACAATCCGGAATGAGAGGATGGACTAATTAGGCCTCAGCCCTTCGGGCCTGAGGCCAAAGACCTCTGTTAACTTACCCACCTTTAGGGTGAAGTCCTCACCCGCTCCCGCGATTCACACCCTTTCAAGGGACGCATCATCTTCCACGCTTCTTGATTTTATTCATTGGCGACAGGTGTAATGTGTACATTAGGTATATATAACATTCTGAGGTTAATGAGAAAACTAGTGAGATATCGCGTATATTGTTATGAGTACGCTGATCTATATAAATAGAATATTAGCATGCAACGAGACTAGGTCGATAAAATAATAAGACACAATCACCTTCTTTCTTAAATTGTTGAAAGACGACATTTCTATTTTCAAATGTCATTTTCTTTTTGTTATAACACTGTTAACTAATAATATAAAATTATTATTTTCCTAAGTTTGAAACAACATAATATTTTGTATTATACTAATTTTATTAAATATATAATTTTAAATGCTAACATTTATAAATGTGTGTTTAATTTATTATTTATTAAATGTTTTATTTTTGTTAATTATTTAATATATTATTTCTGTATTTATTTTTTTCAATTTGCTCAATTTTTATAGTTAATATTTAAATACGCGATTGTTTTGAATCTTATTTTTCTGAACTTTTTTTTTTGTTTTTTGTTTTTTTTGTTAAGTTTTATTTTGGATTTTTATTATATTTTTTTAATTTTTAATTTATTTAATATTTAATTTTTTAATTTTTTTAATAAGTTATTTTGTCTGGAAGATATATATCACATTTAAACTTTGAGTTGAATTTTTTTTTTATTATTTAATTATTTTTTATTTCTTTTTTTATTCTTTGCATTTTATACCTAGCTGTCCATTTTATTCATTCAGAGTATACTTAATACATTCTGTATATTTGCGTACATTTATATAATATATCTTTATGTGAAGTGACTGTTGAATGTATTAAAATGTTGTTCCACTTGAGTATCTTATTTATTTTAAATTTTTCTATTTTTTTATGTATTTATATTTAACATTTTTTTTTACTATCTAACATGGGAATAATCTTTGCATAATCTCTAACTTTTATTGTACGTAGGATGTGTTGTTGTGATGTATGTGCGGTGCAAGTGTGTGTGTGTGGCGCATTAACTCGCTAATGTTCATACATCCACTCGAGGTAACATAGGAATAGTAGAGTGTAGTAAAGCATGATGAAAATCGGAGATTACAGACTATGTTACTAATACATGTGTTAATAGTTACAAATTAACATTGACTATGTTAAAGACATACTGCGCATGGAAAATGGTTCGCTCAAGTAGGTGCATAACGTATGCTATGTTAAGTTTATCTATTACACCACTGGTTATGTTTAAGGCTAGTGGAACTTGTTATTGAGTTAATTACAGTAATTATAAATTGATCCATAGCATTATATGTCAGTGGCCGTTAAGGTATGGTAGTTTGTCGTTGAGAGTATATACATAATGCTCCTATTATTATTTTTAGAAGCAGAGGTTGAGATAAGGTTATTTATTGTTAGCTTTATTATGTGAATTACACTTCTAATATAGGAGTAGTACAAGTTATAACATTCCGTCATTAAATTATTTGTCTCATTTGGGTAATCCGATTATGTCTGTGGAGAAGTATGTTGCTAGTGTGAGTGTGTTTGGACTTCTCTGGTACTGGTACGTGTGTGTGTGTCTCGTCATTTACTTATAAGTTCAATATAACAGATAGTTTTATAGGTTAGGAAGACGAATATGATACACTGCTCTTTTCTCTGCTATTACTATAAAACGTGTTGCTCGAAATCGTTTGAGAGAATTTATTATGATGAGGCTAACACAAGTTTAACATGTTTTATTAGACAAATATAAACAGAACTGATTGATCTGTTCCTCAACAATGTACATATGCGGTCAATTGAACTTTAGAGCATGTCATTATTGCAAAGGATAACCCATCTTGTCTGAAGAAGTTGAATAGTAACTAACATTAGTACGATTGTCTAAGATATTTCAGATAGTATCTTATTATTTAAACAATCTCGTTAACTTGATTATTATTAATTCTTTACCTTCATCTACACTGTCTTGGATGACATAATAAACATTTTGTAAATACTGATTTTATTTTGTTATATAATTTTTTTATTATTTGAGCAATTAGTAATACATCTTTGCTGTTCTGAGTATTATTATATTATTCATTTGTTATGAATAACATAGTTTAATTATAAATTTTTTAAATTTATTTTTTATTTTTTTTTATTTGCTATTATGATTCAATATTCAATTATTTGCATGAGTTTGTATTTGAAGAGTTTTTTGTGCTACCTTACTTGGTTTGTTGTTATTTTTTGCGCTATTTGTTATTTGTTTGTGAGGATCAATGTGTTGCATTATTTTGACGATCTCTACTGATTGTTTAATTTTTTATCCTACTTTTATTTTTTACACCTCATGTTTGTAAAATTCGTTTCATGATTTTGTGAAATTTTCCTTTTGTAAACTTTATAATTTGGCATTATAACCTTTCTTTAGGTTATTTTATTTCTATTATTATGGTTTTGTATTAATATTGTTAAAATTTTTCTTACAGATGTCTTCTGGAGACATATCTTATTCTCTCTATATTGTGAGAGTTAATTATTGTCTGCGATATTATACTTTGTTAACAGTGTATTTATTTTAATTTTTTAATTTTTATTAAAATGAATCCAAATTTTTTTTGTAGTAAGGAATAATGCTCTTCATGTTGATGCTCGAGGTGTTATAAATCTAAATTTGAGAGTATCAGTATTGCTCTTGAGTTATATTAATGTTTTTATGAATTGAATTAGATTTGACCGTTGCACTTTTTTCCACATCAGATGTAAAATTTAGTAAACTTTGCTGCTCATTTGTGATAATTTGTTAGGTTCTCACACTTTATGTGAAGTGTTATGGTAACTCTACTTAAGTAATTTATATTTATTATTCCTTTTCTTATTGTAAGTTTTATTTGCATCTTAATCTATGTATAGTAAATTTAAATTTGACTTATTTTCATTTAATTTGTTCTGGAAGAAACTCCTTCTTTATGTTATTATATAAAATAAATTTTTGTATAGGATAAATGTATTTTTTACATATTTTTTCATTTATTTATTAACTAAATTTTCTAATTGCTATTTTTATACGTCAATAAACAGATCGTATTGACTGTTTGCATATTATACACTGTTGTATTTTTATAATTTATTGTAATAGTAACAAAAATTATTTATTTGAATTTATGTTGATTTGTTTCTATTTTTATTTCTATTTTTCGCTAATAGAACACTAAGATCTAAATATGGACCTTATTTAGCAAAGATAGAGCAGTGCATATGATTGTCAGAGTAGTGTTGTGCTGTTGTTGATCTCTTTGTCGCTTGAGTGTGTCCTGTGGACTTGTGTTGTGTGTAATGTGTGAGATGTGAATTGATGTGGTATTCTCGTTGTCGCTTCGCGTATGGAATCGACGTCGTTGTACAGTGTGTGCTAGTATTAGGCTGTCTACATAGTCTAGATATTCTGTATAACGTTATATCTACATGTATTAATTACACTCATTAGCTATAGGTCAAATGTAACACATACATGGATTGTTAACCTATCATTACTTATATGACATAATATTACACTTAAGGTACTTGTATCTGATCATATATCATGACCCTTATGTATTTAATGTAATATAAATCTGTATATAGATGTCAAAGATCACCTCTAAGCTAGTGTTTTATTATATGTATGAAACAAGATAGATGATATGTCTCACGCTAAAAGCCTGATGGTAACAGATCTTCCTACGGCTGTATTGAAACGCCATTTTATTTTTGTATGCTTAAGTTTATTAACTTATACCTGTAGCTTAGGTATATACAGAGATCATAATTAATCATATGGTGTTGTAGAACTATTCTGTTAAATGATTAGTGTTCTGTCTAATATAACTCGTCGAGTTAAATGTTGAGATCAAGGTATTAGTCTTTAGGATGTGAAAGTTCACTGTAGGGTGTACGATTTACACTAAGGTATTATCTTGGAGTACTTGGTTAAATTATACTATAGTTCTTCTAGTATGTTTAATGAAGTACGTATGTATGTAAATAAACTTTGTTATTATTGCGAGCATTTGTTGAAAGTTATCTAGCATATATACTCGCCAGATCGTCATATAAGCAGTCTCCATCTCACGGCGATATTATATGATGAAGTTTTTAGATAAGTACTTTGAAATGTATTGAAGGCTTATAGCACCATATACATTGAATTATCAGCAGCTATAGAGTCATAACACTAAAAATACTTAATTTATATAGACTCTTTTTATCAGGCTGAACGAGATTAAATTGTGCGATATGCTACTCTCATGAATATAAACGACTACAATTAGATCAATCTATAACTATAGCTAGTAGTATTCAAATAGTAGTATAACATACAAGGCTATATTCCACGCGTGTCAGAGGTTAGGTCCCTTAATTGTGGACGTGCTGGATTTGAGATATATTAGAAAATGTAAAAATCCTTGACTTGCTTAAACCATCGTAATGTCCAGTTAAGGGAATCCATGTGTTTATACAAACTGTGAAATGGTATTGAGCATTATAGTAAATCTCAATAGTTTATTATGAGAGAAGCACATTATTACCACTCAACTAGATCAACATAGCGGTCAATTTGGAAATTTGTAAAAAATGTCGCTTTTGAATACTACATATATAGCATACAGTACGCTATATACAGATGGTTCAGCCGAAGGTGAAGGTTTATCGGACTATATGTAGAGTATTAGATTGTTGATAACCAGATGAATTTACTGAAATTTTAATAATTGTGGCAACATCTCAGTAGAATAGGATGTATTATACGAGAATTTGTATCATTAATGAGTAATAAAATATACTATTGTGATCTCTGAAATTAGAGAAATTTCAAACTAGAGCAAAGTAAGATAGCAAATTAATAAGTGAATCATGATTGAGTTGGGACATACGAACGCGCCCGAGGGTTTGAGACTTCGTAGAGAGGATAGGATGGTTTAGTAATATTAACTGATTTTAGGAGAGAATATGTAAATAAAAAATCCGCATAGATTTATTTAGTAAAATACAACTTTACCTGTTTACGACTCGATTCAAGAGTGCTAAAAGGTTAGATCATATTTAATGAACATTGCTGATCAAATGCGGTCCTTCGTCATGAAGAAGGGAGTGGGTGGCTGGTGGTTTGATTTACTGCATTTACTGCTTTCAGACACTGGAGACGATCAGCGATTTATGAAACATGTATTATTTTATAAGGCAAGTTTACATAACAAAAAACGGAAAGAGCATAATTCTATAGAGATACTACGTTCCTTTTTACGTATCTTAAATAGCCAATACTTTTGTTATTCATGTAATATGATATTAGTTTGTAGGGATTACATTGGCTTTAAAATCTTAGAAGAATTTACTGTCAAAGAATATGTAATTTTTTTAATCTTAGCGAATTGGCTTCACTCATGAGTACATACCAATCTTCATTTAGAGATATTGTATATAAATCTTAACAGCCCTACATCAATCATTAAATAAAACATTTCTGAGAAAGGGAGGTAACCATTATGGTCAACTTATTGTATGTATCGCTCAACATCTCTCAAATGAGTATGCAATGTTTCTTAAATAACTCCAGAGCACTGCCAGGTCACCACTGTAGTGCGTCTATCTTGAGCATCCTCAACCATTTGAGAATAGGGAGCACACGAGAGAATACGCCATAGGACGAGTGCACCTATGTTGACAACTCTTTAGACAAAGATGAAGTTGGAGAGGGGTAGAGCATAGAGAACTGTCACGAGTTTTTTTAAACAAATGCTAGCTAGACAAGATTCCAGACCCTTCTTGAGCTTTTCTCTATCGTCATGTCGTATCCTTTCTCATCCTCCTAATCCTCTGTTCAATTATCTTCACATTCTTATCTGTATATCAGTTGCGCACGAAAGTGACCATGCTCATTATCTTCTTCGTGGTTTTTTTCAAAAAAATGTGGGCGTGCCTCACCATGCTCACCTACATCTCGCGGGCGTCGCGTGGGGGGTCCCCTAGCAGATCACTCCGATAATCGAACCGCTTCCAACTTCCGAACTCAGCGCTACACTTAGGCATCTTTCTCGCTGATGTTATTAGAGTCTTCTATATGAGATCAATTATATCAGATATGTCTTAAGTTGTGGCACATGAAGCTCCCTCCCGTTTACTGGGGGTTACGCATGAGGGAACCGTAAACATTCGTCTCCGAATCGCAGATTAAATCCGATTATCATTCAATCTTATTTTATAATAAAATACTTCAACAATGAATTCATAATTGTCACTTTGCTCTCTCACAAGAGCATATAGGTCTTCACGTCTATAGCGCCAACATGGTTTTCAGGACGCGAAATAGATATCTCTCTGCACCTCTCTGGCTGACTTATACGGGGCGGACCACGCGTCAAAGCTAGCACGCTCTCATTTTGTATATGGGGTGACTCTATTCGTCACCATAGAGCATACTCCGTTCTTGTATATAATACAGTATTTGAGTATTGCGACACGACATATAATATAAATCTTTAGATTAAATCCTAATAAGTTTTGAACTAAGAATAGTCTCTATTTCATTTTCGCCTCAAGTGAAAAAGGGTATTGGAGTTTATGTAATAAGTATGTAATAGAGCGGCTGAAAACTCGATATAGAATCACTTACTGACAGATTTTGACTACTCCCCTAAACTGTAGATGTAGAAGTAAAAAAGGGTTTTTTGACATGATTAGAACAAGAAAAGTTTATACTATCAAGTGTACTCTCTTGAATTTATGTTATAAATCTATTATGCACGATTTATCCAATATTAATTATACATTGTAAAATGAAAAGCGTGACTTCTTATATAAGAATAAAAAGACGAATAAATAAATTAAAAAGATGTCGAATTTAAATAGAGGGTATCGATCACCAGAATAATAATATAAGTATGTGAGGAAAAATCCATCAAAAACAAAAAATTGTATTAATAAAACGTGAGTATATAAAAATAAAATTAATAATAAATCCGTCATGATAAAGAGCAGATACCAAAAAAGCAAAACCAAGCAGTCTATTGGGGGCCCGCCCCCTTTTGGAAGCAGGTAAAGGCACTAAATAACCGTTCTGATAAAACAGGAGGCTAGTTAACACCATCACGTAAAAGACACATAGACTGTACCTCGAATTCTCATCGACCTAAAAACCCCCTTAGGTAACTAACTTATGCACCGTCTAATTTATCAAACATTTTACATAGAGCTTTACCTGCTTTAATGTAGAGTTAGGTAAAAATGAGGGAAGATTATTATCCAGAATGCAGTACTGCCGACCTGACCGCGAATTTCCCAAAAAATATCCGAAATAGTGGTTTTCAGTGTCAATAGACCTTCTGCCGTGCAATGAGGGCTTGCCAATGGGAAAAATGATCCAAAATCACTCCGGAGTTGTGGGGGGTCTTGACTGAATTATGGACAAAGCGTTAAAAAGGTAGCTACAAAATGCTACAAGTGGTCAAAATAAATGGACTAGAAAAAAGTGAGGCCAATGACCAAATCACGAATCTCGAAATTATGAAAAATTCATGGCAAAAATACGTTAAAAAAAAGCGGAGGTCAAAATTATCCTAAAAAGACTTGTAAGAGTTCAAGTAATGTGAAGTGACAAAGAAAAGAAATATAGGTTTGAGGTGACGGAACAAAAACATTTAAAGGCGGAGGTGTTAGAGGCAGGGAAAGTGTACTACTCACCAATTTGCACAGATTTAGCGACAAATCTGGGCTTCCGGCTTTACTTTTGCGGTAAGTTTACCCACTCTTCTACTATATAGTTATATATATATATATATATAATATTATATATAATATATATATTATGCTCAACTTTTAATAACCTTAGGAACTTATAATTCTTATCTTTATATAAGGCCTTAAGGATATATATATATATTGCAATATATAGAATAGATAGGAAATCATGTCTTTTATAATAGTGTCAATAACAGGGATGGCACGAGCACAGAAAACAATCAATTGATTTTTCAACTATGATTTTTTCACTTGATTTGATTGTTTTGTTCTACTCAAGAAATCCGAGAGTTATTTGGCATTTTTTGCTTTTGTCTGGCTTCTCATTATATATATTTTTTTTAATTTTTTTTGGTAATGATCTTTACAAGTGATTTACACAATAGAAATACAAGAGAATGCTACGAATAAATATATCATGAGAGCAAGGGCCATACATCTGTTTCAAATTATACTACATGCGTAAATATAAAAATGACAACACAATAAGGGTGGAACGTTTTTTGATTTGGCGAAGAATTCTTTCAAAGGAAGAAATTCTTTCACTTTCCCATTTGATTGTTCAAATTCTTTCTTCAAAATGCGAAGCAATGTTTACTGAGAGGCGATATACTTGGTAAATTTTTCTTCCATCGGAAGAGATTGCCTCTCTCAATTTGGTTCTTGTTTCATTCTTCGAGTATTATTCTTAGACTTGGGTGACGTGAGCAATGAAATTCAAGTACATCCACTCGTATGTTTTTTTAATTGGTCGAGTTTTATGAAAACACACTATTTTCCAGTCTTGCGAGAAATTATAATTAAATTAATGTAATTTGCCAAAGAACTGGTGAAATATAATTATAGATAAAAAAATTTACAAAATTGAGAAATTTTATTTTATCAGATTGTTTGGTGACGGTCACTGGGCCTCGAAGGGATAATGGTTTTCAAAAGCATCGTTGTATCTATATATATATGATAATATGAACATTGTAAAATATAGTAAAAGTATATATATATATATAATATAAGTATTATAAATATTATATATAAGTATTATATATAATATATATATATATATATATATATATATATATATATATTATATATATATATATATAATATATATTATATATATTAATATATAATATATATATATAGTGGCCAGCATTTCGATTATCCGTCCATATGTATCTTAAAAAACTATTAATCTACAGTAAACGGAATACATTGCTGGGATGCTGGCCAAAGTTGCACTGTGTAAAAAAAAAAAAAAAAAAAAAATTATATCTCAAAAAACTACAATAGCTAACAGCGAAAAGGAATACATTTTGGAATCCTGGTAAAATTTCAAAATAAGAAAATGTAAACAATAATAATAATAAATAAAAAAAATTATTGTTCATAAATATAGTAATATTGATTAGAAGGCTATTTAGATAGCACCTTTTTATTGGTTTCCCTCCGATAAATAAATTAGACTTTCTAATTAACATTTTGATTTATACGGCCACTAGGGGGCTCGGGCCGCGGGGAACATAGGGGGGACCGTTTTCCATACCCCGTAGGGGAGGGGCGGAAGGATACCCCCGCGACACCCAAATACAAAGAGCGGGGGTTCCGGAGACGCCTCCCCGGAGGGGGGAATTAGTCCTACCCCGTAGTTCCCGGAAGGCCGAGAGACCCCGACTCCTGCCATAGGTGCGGTATAACCTTGGGGTATCTTTAGTAAAAAAAAAAGAAAAAGCAAAATTTAATAAAGCCTATTTATTTTATCGAGAAACCAATAAAAGGTCTCTAAAATAGGCCTTCTAATCATTATTACATTATTTATTAACATAATTTTTTTTTCTATTAATTATTATTTTATACATTTTCTTATGTGAAATTTTACCAGGAAATTCCAAAATGTATTCCTTTTTCGCTGTAGCTATTGTAGTTTTTGAGAATTGTTTTTTTTTTTTTTTTTTTTTTTTTTTTTTTTTTTTTTTTTTTTTTTTTACATTTCCAGGCAAAACTTTGGACCAGCATTCCAGCAATGTATTCCGTTTTACTGTAGCATTAATAGTTTTTAAGATACATTTGACGGAATGACGGATAATCGAAAAGCTGACCTATATATAATATATATAATATATATATATTATAAATAATATAATATATTAATTATATATATATATAATATATATATATATATATATTAATCATATATAATATATATATATATATTATAAATAGTATATATATATGATATATATGTATATAATTCTATATATAATATAATATAATAATATTTATATATATATAATATATTATATATAATATATATATATATATATATATATATAATATATATATATAGATTAATAATAGGTTTTAATTATATATTATATATATTATATATATATTATTATATATATAAACAAACACTAAAAAATCCTAATTAATAGCCTTATATTTATAGGCTTAGGTCTGTGCTGTAAAATGTAAACAAACCTCAAAACTAAATAATGTAAGGTTCTTTGATTTTTCATCGAAAATGAACTCAAGAACGTTCTCGATTGGAAGAAAAACTTGCCAAAACTAAAACGCCATGTTTCAAAACTGTTTCTTTTATTTCTGAAGTAATATATTAATCATTTAATTAACAAATAACACTCATTAATGTTGCTGTTCATTGTGTCATAGACTAAAAGCCCTATTTTAAGATTTTGGAGCTCAGATATAGGGCCTAGAGTTAAAAAATGATATATACTTAATCGAACTTTAAAAAAAAGTAGTTTGTTTACAAATATATTTCGCGTGACGTTTTTTTTTCTTCAAAAAATCCAAAAAAATTCCCAACCCTGGTTTAAAAACTACAACTTTTTGGTTAAAACTACAAACTCATATCTCCAAACTACAAGAGGCATAAAGGGAAAAGGAATACATTGTTGGAAAAACTGGTAACATTTTAGTGCGGGAAAAAAAAAAATCCAGAAAACTACATAGCTACAGCACAAAGGATACATTTTTGGAATTCCTTGTAATTTTAGTTAGGAAAACTGTAAAAATATATAAATAAATAAAATAAATATTGGCTATTTTTTTTTAAGGAGCAGGGAACATAGTATAATATATATATAATATATATATATATATATATATATTATATATATATATAGTATATATATATATTATATTATAATATATTATTTTATATATATATATATTATATTATATATATATATATTATATATATATAATTATATATTATATATATAGTTTTTAAAGTATTAAACGGCAATGTAGGGGGCTCGAGCCGACGCGGAACATAGGGGGGGACGTTTTCGCATACCCCCAAAGGGGAGGGGCGGAGGAACCCCGCGACACAAACCCAGATACCAAAGAGCGGGGTTCCGGAGACCCTCCTGGAGGGGGGGGGGGAATTAGTCTACCCCGTAGTTCCCCGGACAGGCTGAGAGACCCCGACTCCTGCCATCGGTTGGGTATACCCATGAATATACTTATTTAAAAAAACATAAAACAAAATTTAATATAAAGTCTATTTATTTTAACGAGTTAACCAATAAAAAGGTCTCTCAAATAGGCTTCTCTAATCATATACTAATAATTATTAAAAATTTTTTTTTTTATCTTATTTTTTTTTTACATTTTCCCTATGTAAAATTTTACCAGGATTCCAAAAATGTATTTCTTTTCGCTGTAGCTATTGTAGTTTTGGGTATATATATATATCTATATAATATATATATATATATATATATTATATAATCTATAAATATATTATAATATATAAATATATTATATATTATATATATATATATATATATTATAATATATATATATCTATACATTATATTATATACAATAAAATTTAACCAGGATTCCAACAATGTATTCCTTTCCCTGTATCTATTGTAGTTTTTGAGATATGAGTTGTAGTTTTAAACCACGTTTCACCATATATATATTTATATATATATATATTATATATATATATATATATATATATATAATAATAATATATATATATATGATATCATATTATAAGCTAATGATTTAGTAAATTGATATTATTATATATTATATAATATAATAGTATTATATTATATTAGGTATAGCGTGGTTATATTTATATGTAATACGAATCAATAGTAGAAGTAATATACAAGAACGTCGATTCGAGTTGAACAGGATGACCAATAGTAATTTGGGAGACGTATTTCAACAATAAGAACCGCCTTGCGCATCAAACCGATTAGCGCTTTCATCATGCTCCTAAAAAGGCTTTCGCCATCCTATTTGTTGCTCAAAGAGGAGGACTGGATGAATAATGCATGAATACGGGGAGAAATATGAAGCTGAACCTATGTGGTGTGAAATCTTCCTACCTACCAGAGAAAGCGCTTAACATCTAGTTGAATACTAGCACGGACTCCTTATTGGCCTACACCAATATCATCTCACAGCCACTATATGTCACGGGACCTCCCACTTAAATGCAAATTTGCAGCCGCCATTCCCGCGCAATCCGTTCTCGCATATCTTTAATCGATTGTCCCCTAAACTGGACCTCCATTCGCCGTCGTCATATTTACACACACTTTTATCTGTGAGAGTACGTCAGAACACTAAAAATTATCCCATAGATCTATATCTTAATTGCTTATCCTCGCTAACTATTAGCGCAGTAACTATCTTGTTTCAACTTGTCTGGAGTGCTTTAAGGTGAAAATCTCAATTAACTAGAGATATATTGACGCTTTATGGAATAATTAGGCTGAATTAATAATGATCACAAAAAAGGCCAAGAATAGAAAGCTGCAGCAATGAGGTACTTAGACTCTATTAGAAGGAGTAATCGTTGAGAAGACCAAATTGAGAAAGCGAGCTGGTGAGGAGAGAACTAGGGAGTGGATCCTACTCGCTTACATTTGAGATGGTGGATGCGTGCAGGAGAGTAAACTGCAGTTAAGAGTGGTTTGGACATGTGAAAAGAATGAGAGAAAGGGAGAGATTGAAGAGAGATGATTGGGATTGGACCAGAGGTAGAGACTAGCAGGAAGCGAGGAAAGATTGAGATGGATTACGAGTGGCAGAGGGCTGTACAAACGGAGGCAGACGGTAGAGGAAGTAGAGGAGGATAAGACATATTAGAAGATGAATCTTTAAGGAGAAGATTCTGGAGGAGTAACACCTGACAGGTATTTTAAAAACCATCTAACGGATGGATGGTACAATAAAAAAAAATATATATATATAATAATATATTATATATTATTATATATATATATATATAGTAAGTAAATATAAATATAATTATATATATATATATATTCTATAATATATATATATATTAATATATATGTATATATATATAATATATATATATATAAATTATATATATATATACTACTCTTGATCCCATAAATAATATATATATATACTATATATTAAGTATATATAATATATATATAATATCTATATATATTTAATTATTATATATATATATTATACTATATATATATAAATATATATATAAAATACATAATATAATTATAATTTTAGTTATATATATATATATTAATATATATATATATACAATCTTTAAGGACTAAAATTGCTTTGACTTATTCCCAACTCTACATTTAGGGAATGTTCTTCAATAAACTTTTGGGATCCTTGTGCTCCCGGATTTCCTCTTCAGACCTTGCTCTTCGCGGGATCATGCTTCGTGGACAAAGCGTGTTTTTATGAAATGAGCAGTCCATTTTACTGCATTCTTGTTATTTTACTGTTTTAATATATATATATATATAATATATATATATAATATATAATAAATATATTATTATATATAATATATTATATATATATATATGTATATATAATATATATATTATATATATATATATAAATATATATAATATAGTATATATATAATATAATATATATTTATAATATATATTATATATATATATAAATATATATAATATTATATATATATATATATAATATATATAATATCTATTATATATATAATATATATATATATCTATATTATAATATATATATATATATATATATGTATGCTATGTATGTATGTATGTATGTATGTATGTATGTATGTATGATATGTATAATGCTTTTTTACTGTATGTAATGTATGTATGTATGTATGTATGTATGTATGTATGTATGTATGTATGTATGTATGTATGTATGTATGTATGTATGTATAAAAAATTGAGTAGGAAATAAAGAAACTAAATCACTATTGCAAGATTTATTATTTGGATGTGAGATATGGGTTTATAAATGGTAGTATCAGAAAATATGATTTCTGGGAATTAAAATGAATTCTGTGAGAAAAAATAAATTTTGGAAAAAAAAGGATAAAATTTGTTTATTGATTATATAGGAAGGGAATCAAGGGATAGATTCTGGAATGAAAGATTTTGGGAAATTATGGCTGCGTTAAGTGTTTGGATTGAAAGATAGAAATAAAGTGTATTTTGATAGTTTCAGACTGTTGAGCAAAATTTACAAGAGTAAGGTTGATGAAACGTAGAAAAAAACTACGGAAAGGAACCTAGGCTTATGCAGGATTATTTTTCGGGGGGCTTTTTTCAGAGGGGTCTGCTAATTCTTCTAAAGTACCGTTTTTTCCGTTTTTACTCATTTTTTATTGCTCTTATTTGAAAAATTTTAGAAAATATTTAATTTCAACAAACTGGAAACTGGAAGGGAATTGTCTAAGGAAGTAGGTATATGGCAAAAGGGTTGTTAAGAGTTATGTAGAGGTATTGGTTTGGAATGCTGGACATATCAAATGATGTAATAGAACAAACGAAGGTGTCAAGTGTCAAGTGTCAAGTGTCAAGTGTCAAGTGTCAAGTGTCAAGTGTCAAGTGTCAAGTGTCAACTGTAACCACAAAATAACGCTAACAGGAACGATGATAGTTATCTTTAGTAGATGCTATATCACAGATTCATGGGAGAAGACGATGATCAAAATAATACATAAATAAATATTGTAAAATAAAAATAAAATAAATTACAAACAATTAAGTATAAAATATATATTTTTAACCTTAATAAAATATTTTTTAAAAAATTCACCCCAAGAAATGATTCACAAATCTGTGAATGTATTTTTATTTTTTGAAAATCTTTTCTGACAAGAAATTAAAAGGAAAAAGAAGACTCAAGACCAAAGAATATATATATTTAAAAAGTTAATTTTACAAATCATTTCTCCGCAAAATTGCAGTCAACATAAATAAATTAATAAATAAATGGAAATGTTGAGTAAAAACAATAAGCTTGATACAATCACCAAACAGTACCAGTATGCATGATACAGGTATACAAAACAAGAAATAACAAAATACTTGAAGAAGGAATAAGAAACAGCAATATGAATGAAACTGTAACGAGAAACTACAGCTTACTTGATATAAGAATAAGAAACAACAGTATGATAAAGACACAAGATACAGCAAAATGCTTGAGGCAGGAATAAAAAATAGCAATATGATTGAAACAGTAACGAAAAGCAGCAGCTTACTTGATATAATAATAAGAAACAACAGTATGATAAAGACACAAGAAACAGCAAAATGCTTAATTGAGACAGGAATAAGAAACATCAATATGACTGAAGCTGACGAAAAACAGCAGCTTACCTGATTTAAGAATAAGAAACAACAATATGATCAAGACACAAGAAACAGCAAAATACTTGAAAAACTCGTTTAATAGAAATGATGAATGACTTCTTATCTACGTTATGTTAGACGTCATTTATTGATGAATAATAAAAAACATCTCGTAAGCTGACGCTTATTGATGTATATAGTTATTATATTATTTTCTCTGGTGATTGATATTACAACACTTATATATAGGGAAAAAAACACCATGTACTATAAAGTAGATATAGTATATATAACATATAGTATAAATATATCTATATATTATATTATTATTATATAACTCATAATAAATAACTATTAATATATGTATTATATAATATATATATTTTAATATTTTATTTACTAGTATATATTATAATTATGGCCCCCCCTAAATTTGGCATTTAAAACGGCGACGCCACATATACTAATATCACTTATATATGTATTATATATAATATACACATTATAATATATATATATATATATATATATATATAAGCCTAATATATATATATAATATATAATCATAACATATATACTAACTAATAATATATAACCTCTCCTAAAATATTAATAGTTTTAATACAAATCTGTTCCACCTAAGAATTGGAAGATCCCTGGCCACGACCTAATTATTTTTACTAACTTTAGTTATTATCTTATTATCTATATATACTCTATATTTATATATTATATATACTATATTATATAATATATGTTATATAATAATATATTTAATTTTATGTATATACATATATATGTATACACAAATTTAATTTTGATAAGTCACCTCGGGACCGCATACTGGGGACTTGTAAACTATATTATAATAAGTTAATTTGCCCTCTACTGTTCACATCATCTGTATTGACGGGAGACCAAAGAAACCGGAGGGAGGGGGCGGACTGAGACGATCAGTCAGGTTACCGAGGTAGCGACGCCAAGAGAGGCTGGACTGAGCGACTCAGTGACAGCATATCCGATGTGAGAGAACGATCGAGAGAGGACTGAGGACGAGTGATGGAGAGGAGATTACCTATTTTTGGTGGGTTTAGATCACCTCTATACACAAATAATTTCTGATTTCGTCTCTATCATATACCTGTTATCCTATAACTCATAATGAGGAATTACAGGAGCTTGTGACATTGTGGTGGGCCATTAATAATAGCCTCAGAAAATCTCCATATAATCTAAACTATTAGTTAAAATGTACTTCAATCCAAAGTTATATTTTAAATATCTTTAATAATTGAATATATATTTCTCAAGTCCGCCATCCTCATAGTTGCGCAATCGATTCACTAACCTGAAACTGTAGTTGTTGAAAGTTGCTATTATCTTCTTTTTAACTCTTCTGATTAATGATTAATAAATACTATATTTAGTTGAATTTTTATTCAAAAAATTAATTAAAAAACTGGATGATTTCTGTAGTTGAACCATTCGCGTCTCTAGTATTAGTTATAAGTATCGTACGTACTGTATTACATCCTTATCTGATATATTTTTATTCATAAAAATCGGATACCAATATGACTATATGAAATGAATGTCTGAAATTTTAGTCTAGATCGTATACTATCGCTCCCTCGCTCGTCGAGCGCGCAAGAATTGAATAGGATAATTCATTGTGCATTCAACTCATATCTACTCCTATATATATTGGAGCAGTCACCTCTCTATACTCCTCTCTCCGAATCTCCTCCTATCCGCTCTCTGTACTGTTCCGGTTTGTGGGGAGTGATGTGAGCGACAACTTCAATGATATATTGGTCTGCGGAGATCACAGAGTTCGTTTGGTATCTATACCTCCGATATTGCCTTCCAATAGGGATGGTAAGGCTGAGTTCTCATCGATTATAAATACTAATCTACTTAATTTGTTATTGAGCATTGTAAATAAAATGAAGAACTTATTTTGCTCTGAAGATAGAGTGAGTGCGCAGAAAACCAGTTCTGTTCAATACTAACCATAACACCGTTTGCACTGACAGGAAGATCTAGAGGCAGCCAAAATCAAGCCTCCTCTCCGTTCCGCATATTTGCACTCTCAACCTCTACTTTAATAATCTACTCGATATTGACCTGCTTTAATTAAAGACGATTACGTTCTTTAATTAACGATGATAATGTTCTTTAATTTAAGAGGATTTATTTACTTCAATTAAAATGATTTTGTTCTTAAATTAAAATTTTTACTCCTATACTTTAATTTTCGTTTTTTTCTCTTTCAATTCATAATTTTCTCTTTTCTTTAAACACACTATCTTTTTTTCTCTCTCTCCCTTCAAAGCAGTTCTCGAGTTTAATCTCTAATTGACTGACACCTATCAACATTTCCTCCCAGTAATTGCACGTTTTTAGCGACTTTTCCTTCCTGTCAGAAACTATCAGCCTCCTCTTGGCACTATCTGCCGAGCATTAATGACTAGAGGCAAGATTTAGTCATTTATATGCAATCCATACGTAGGAACTCGTACTGTGGGATGAAACTTGCAACAGGTATCAGTGGACCCATTTTTGTTCCTATAATTACAGGTGATATGTCCACTAGTGTACATAGTTTACTTTAACAGAATCTATCATTAGACCCATGTTGTATCTGTAGACCTTTAAAGCAACCCTAAAGAAAGAAGAACATCTGAAGTGACTACGTATATAATTTGCAACAATTAAAGGAAATAAAAGACGCAATAAATTGAACGTTATCAATAATATCGAGTAAAATTATAGCACAATACCAGCTCTAAAACAATTAAAATAAGTATTTTTAGTAGAATAATAATAACTCTCTACTAAAGCTCTTGAGCAGTAGTGCTTGGCTCCGAAATAAATGTCTAGCCCCTCAGAGACCTTTATACAGTAACTGTCATCACAATGTGATGCAGCTTTACAGTTTCACAAGAAGGTATGTTCCCTGTGTGATTAGTGCGTTCTGAGTGTGAGTTTCTGTGTTGTTGGCTCTCGCGTAATAAAGAAGTGCTCTCGTCTCACGTGTAGCAATTGCGTATGCTTGGAGGATTATGCGGCTTCTAGCTCTTGAAAATAGTTAAACTCGGCGTCCCGCAAAAAAGAGGAAACTAATTGTCTATTGGCTTGACTTTGGTACCTATGCGGTCTCTACTCTCTAGATGTACTGCGCACCCGATTCGTGCGTTTAGAAGATGTTAGTGGAAACGTGCCCTACGGAATTGAGTCAAAATCTCCGTGAACGACTAATATCGAACCGCCAAACCAAAGACACTAAACCGAAATAATCACCATTCTTATGTAGTTTTGTTAAATATAAAATGTCTTTAATGATCGTGCTGTCGATAGGTGCCTCGCAATATAATTCCAGTGTGATGGTATGTTGCAATTTTTAAAATACGTGATTTGCAGGTGCCATGATACAGTGAAATGCTGAGCGTCATTTGATGTTACCATAGAAGTAGACCATGAACCTGAATGTTGTGGTCACGCAAATAACAGAAGACTCCCTGTATGTACCAATGGTAGCCAATGCTATGCTGTTGTTTGCGCTGACTTGAAAGTTTCGGTATCCTCAAGCCAAAGCCAACCCGTAAATGTAAAGGAAGCACTCCTCTCCTCTCCTGCGGTCATGCCTCCACATCTGTCCCGCTGTACTCTCTCCGTAGTCGGCGCTTACACAGCCTCACCACTGCTCTGTCTGCGATTGATCTGCCCGGGGTCATAACGCTCCTCAGGCCTCCCACACTCGGTTCTCTAGACGGTATACTTTCTTCTCCTCCATCTCATACATCTTGTTATATTCTAATTCGTTCAACTTCTTTCCTTTCCTGCTCTAATATAATTCTGTCAATCTTACATCTCTCTCTCTCTCTCTCTCTTACTACCTCTCTTTCATCTCCTCTCTCTCTCTCCTCTCTCTTCTCTCTCTCTATAAAATAGTAAATTATATATATTTAATATATCATCATATAATATTCTATTATAATATATATATAAATACTAATATTATTATAATATTTATTACTATAATAAGTGAAAGTAATTATATTAATAATACTGATATATCATATATATTCACAGTTGTCACCCTACCACTCACGGCATGAGGCCCCTATCAGGACGGAGGTCAAAGGATGTTTGCATGCTCTAAATAAATTTCAATCCTTGCTTAGCGCTATAACACGCATATGAGGGGTAGGACGCGAGCTTTAGAGGTGTGGAGGGTCACCTGATCACAGCAATCTCAGCATGTTAAACACGAGAAAGATGTGGAGAGCAAATTCCACCAAAATCAGCGCGGTGGCAGGAAGAAGGAAGCACCGCTGCGAACTAGCCCTGGATTACCAATAGCCTACAGCAAAACTCTGTGCGAGCGAGAGCACAGTCCCCTATGTGCTTACCGAGGGCTGCCACGTAAAAGTGGGTTACGCGAAAGTACGTAACGTTCCCCGGAAGCACTGCGCTTGCGCGCCGACGTCGCGGTTACGTTATAGAAACAGAGATAAAGCACTTTTCGGACAATCAATATCGCGCACGCACCAACATAGAGGCATGTTAAGTGAACTGCAATAGTACATGAATCAGTTTTGTAGAGTCCTATCTTGGGCTTCGTGCACTCGACCTCAGGTCCAAAAGCCGTGGCTTGTGAACACCAGCAGACCCCCTCCGTTCCCCCCCCATAATAGAGATACAGTATTTTACTACTAAATCTACAAGGCACGGATGAGGACACTTGTATCAGCCTGGAGTAACTCAGCACAGAGGAAAGAACAGTCACCGCCAAGTCTAAAAGAACTCCCAGTTTCTTTAGCAGAGGCTGCCCTAGCAGCATGTGACTCAGTTTCCAAGAGTATTTTTGTTTATGTTCAACCGTAAGGGCCTAAGGAGTTTTAATTGTCCAGAGATAAAGCTATTCGTGACGAGAGAACCGTCGAAAGGATGATAATGAGAGTTAGGAAAGGCGTCACGTGGTGTGTCTAGAGAGGCGAGATTTGTAGAAGTCTGACGTTTAAAGAAGTGGAATTTCACAAGTGAGACGACTCCAAAGATTCGGAAATCTATCCAGAACTCAGCGAAACTAGAAGTGCGGAAATGATTAAGACGCATACCGGCAGATTCTGAGATAGTGAAAAGTGAGAGAGGCAGAAATGAAACTGAGTTGGAAGAATACTGGGGTCCAATTGTCATCCAGTCATATTGAGGCTGCTGATGAGAGAAGTAGAAGTGCAGGTGATAAGGCATCAGTTAACTCGAAAAGTAAGAAAATGAAGTGGGAAGGAGATAATGACAGCAACACTCCCGAGGAACACACATGACAGAATAAGAGAGAACATAAAATTGCGATTCCATGGCGAGACCACAGCACAATATATAGCGGTGACCTTTGCAAGCAGAAAGCTAGACAACAAGTAAAGCAAAGAGAAGGAGGAAAACCAAAGTCAGCGAGAGCTTGTGAGAGAGCCAGTGACGCAGTCGCTTACACAGACTCAAAGTGCTTTGGAACCTTTGTCAAAGCAGCCACAACGACCAATCTCCCCGTTTTACCTAATGAAGACGAGAAACCAAAA
>JABUQX010096245.1:0-5000 GCA_015478945.1 Trachelipus rathkii
AAGTGGGAATAAAGTATAGTGAGAATAGGATCAGATAATCACTTATGAGAGGAACATACCATACTATTGACAGAATAAAGGAAGAAGAAGTTGCCACTACCATCAACAACATCCGATATGATAGTACGATTATTGAAAATGAAATAACTAGATCATTAAAAGTAGTATACAAAGTAGAAAGGAGGAAAACCCAAAGGATGAGGATAGCTCTTAGGAGAGCAGTGAAGCTCACGTGTCCAATATATATATATACCCTCAGGTATCAATATGGCTTATTGGTAATATTAGTTCTAAGCGCCACCAACGTCAAGTCTACCCCGTAGTTCCTAATATGAGCGGTAAATAATATACCATTAAATATCAGTAAGATAGGAAAGTATATCGCCATAGACGTACACCTCGAGCGCCGAAAGCCGTACTGAGCGATTACGGAAAGAAAGTGAATATGAAGTAATTCCATAGATATGATCTTAAATGAAAATGATGAAGTATTTTAGAGAAGTAGAGTTTCAAATAAGATTACTTAGATAGAATATAAATAATAGATATAAGTATCATAAGCTATATAATGAGCGGATAAGATTAGAAGGATCTAGACGTCAGGCTTCCTTTTATTCGGTAATAATATATATAGGTTGGATCACATATTGCGTTGACTTCTCACAACACTTGAGAGGGATAAATAGTGTTTAGTATTATAGAGACAATAAAGTAGTAATATATAATATTAATGATTGCTTACGAGTAGGGGCAGGGATATAAATAGCATCGGAGAGTCCAACTCACTATAAAATCGGGGAGGAATAGCCATCTATCAAGGTAGCCACTACTATACCTCGCTACTTCCATAGACGTTCATTATAATAAGATTATCAGAGCTACATGCAATCACCGATCGAATATAATCACCAGTCAAAGGCATACGGACATACTCTTGCAGCTATAATAGGAGAAAGGAGGAGGATTAGAGGATGCTACATAAATCGTCACTACAAAGTACGGGTTGAGTTAGTAGAGAAAAATAGAGAGGCCGAAGAGTAAATTGGCCTTTTCAGATTGGAGAATTAGCAAACAGTACACATCACAGAGCGAATAAGAGGAAGGAAATAATGACAGATTTTAACAGAAATTGTTGAAGATGTTTTTGGCAGAGCCAGAAAGAATTTTTATTTGTCAGTATAGGTAAGAACCAGGAGGTTAATGTATAGCACTTTCACATGCTTATCGATTCGAATTAAATCATAGCATCCTCAGACTATTGCTCGTTCCGACAGATCGCCATACGACTGGGTTGGTGGCAGGGGCTCGATATTCGTATAGCTATGGGGACGATCCGAGAAAATATCACAGAAAAGATGCGATTAAGGTAGGAATAGGCAAATGTAATATGAAGATATATTCGCCATCGACCAGAAGTAAAGCACTGTCTCTTACGACGTCGCATATGGGCCAGCAGCAACAAGGGCACGATCGAACATGATCTCAACCTTAGGTCAAGAATGATATCAAGTTATGTGTATAAGTAGAAAAGAACAGTCGAATGACCCGGCCTTCGATTAGAAAAATACCTCCACTCTCAACACGAGCTTGTTTACAGCTGGCGCACCCTTTATCAGCGGCAGAAGTCGAAGCGTCAACAGAGACAAAAGGCAGTCATTCCAATTATAGTTTAACCGTAGAAGCAACGCAAGGCCCCCCAATCGCCGATCAAAGTGCCAGAAAAAACGAGTGGGGCAGGATGGAGGCTTGTTGGAGAGAAAGTATTAAAATTTAAGAGATAATAAGGTTGTGGGTTCAGATTTAACGGACTAGATTAGGCGGAACCAAGACTTGTGTGATATTCTTAATGTAACGACGAAATGTGGGTAGCTTATGTGGTGAAATACCATATGGTCAATGGTCGCTGATTGAGTGAGAGATTGGCTTATTGCGCATACGATCCCGGCACTGTGGTTCGCAGGACATTCTATTAATTAGTTGCTCGCAGATCGTTGAGAAATGCTAAAGATTCGGCTCCACCCCACCTAAATAGTAATGAAGAGGACCCCAACCATTAAGACCTGTTTGTCCGTGCCATTAGATACTCACGTCCATCTTCAAGAGCATACCGTATGGTCGCCTATCTCTGTCAGTATCTTAGTCTGGATGAAAGATATAGAAGCCTCATACAACGTGAGAAGTAGTAAGATATTCAAAAAGGCGTGGAAATCTGTTCTGTTAGGAGAACGTAGCAGAAGCACCACGAAATTATTCTTCGTACCGTACGACAAGAGGAAAGAAAGATTTTAAGCCCATAGAACATCGAAATTAGGCGATTCGAGAATTCACGACACGTGTTACAGGAGTGTTTATGTTTAACATAGGCACATACTCCCACCTTTAGATGGAAATAATGAAATAAGTTGTAGTTGGATACATTAAAACGAGTAGGAGGATGAATTCTTAGCCATCTGAGTCTCAGACCAAGAGCAAAAGATTTAGGTTAGAGAGTTAGAAAGGTGGTGTTCCAACGGGAAGCAGAGTTAGAGAGTTTAAGACGTGGTTGTTGGTGAAGTCAATAGAAAGCCCGCACTTACGCAAATCTGCCATTATAACACACCACGACACAACAAATAAAAACAAAAAGCCAAAGACAGACAGAAAAATAACGAGAAATCGTGATAAAAAATGATCAACACACCTAAAACCGCTATAAATCTCACATATATAAGTACTTTGTAATATTTCAATCTCTCAAAATATTATTTTTCTACTCACAATTTCTAATTTTTGTATTCACTGCAAAGGCTTTGTAGTGCATAAATTTTAAAAACAGCCCTACGCTCACTCAACTATATAAAAACCAGTTATTCGTTACAGAATAATTTAACCATATCTCGGAAAAAATCTACTATCTTCACAAGTTACACTTATATCACTCACACACTCATACATACCTGAACCAACAACCAATAAACTCACAACTTATAACATTTTCCTATATTTAACTATCTCTAATTTAACTTTACACACCTACACTCATCACGCACGATTCATATACCAAAATTAACTCTATCAAACAAATGTAAACGCATCACTACAACATGCTAACGCTTACACTTAATACGAATGTACCCTTCCATATCCACGTGGTGAATTTAATACACGTACATTATAACATTATTTACATACATTACTCATAAATATTATAAAACCTTATACCTTAAAATAAATTAGAATGGAGTACAATTATAGCATCAAACTTGACCAAATTCCCTAATTTCTTTCATATATTGCTCATGAGCCCAATTAAGATCATCAAAAGCTAGAGACATAGAAATGAAAGCATTAACACAAAGAGATAAAACCAACTTTAGGCTTAAAGTTAGCATACAAGCCTCACTATGGCAAAATCCTTCGGGTGTAAATTCTGCATTTATATAATACCAATAGCTGCATAATAATCACGGACGGACTGTAAGATCCACCGTAGTTCTAATGCAGTTACACACACAAAACGCAGACATTTATAAATATGACACCTAAGGGCACCACTCTATTCACTCCATTAAAAATGAGTGAAAACGTAAAATAAATTCAAACAAATACTACACGGTTAAAAAACTTACTCACCTACTACACCTTGGAGACAAGGCCATTCTCAATCCTTCGACAGACTAAGTCCATGTGCACCTAATACTCAAACTACTGAATTCCGAAACTCAGATAGATAATTTCTTTAATTTTTTTTTATTCCAATGCCTCATAATAGAATACGCGAATATAAATTTTTGTCGCTCATGATACTTGGCTATAACAAACGATCAACTTAAAAATCTGATAAACATTTATTAATATTCTCGTAAACTAGAACGCAGAGCGATGACTCGTATGCCTTCTCTTGACACTTCCGGGTACATAAGCAACCTTTATTTCAACGGGGGTAAAATAGCTAGGCTTATCTAACGTTTACTTTCAAACCCCTTCTTTTACACACCCGTGCCGCAAAGGGTTCGGCTGGGTATAGTTTGGGACGGCCGCGACCGATTCAAATGTTGAAAGCAGCTACGCAGTAAACGGTTCTGTGGCCAATGGCAATTCCTGTGCAATGCAAAATATGTTCTATTTTCAGATCTCCTCATTGCGTTACGGTAATAACGTTAAACTGTATCATAAATTCAATCAATCCATCGCTTTTATTAGTTTGATGTATATTGTTGGGTTAATGGGCAACAAGGTATAGGAAGAGGGGTGAAATTCACCTGTTCGTTTTGTTACTCGTGTAGGCTCGAGTACACTTTCTTGAAATCCAACCAAGTTCTCTTCCATTCTCCATCATGCTAACACCATCCCTGCACCCACCTCTAATTCTTTTTATAACCCCCATCCATATACAAATTGATATAACCAAAGAGACATAACAAATCCCTGACTCACTCTGCTATTAATATTAAACAATCACTTATCGCTCTATTTTTCTTAAACACGCTTCAGTATCGTCATACATACTTTTGATTCATTCAGCAAACTTACACCCACCATCATATATGACTCACTTCCAAGAGCCTTCCCTATTATCATCTGTACGCCTCTGTTTTGCAATCTAGTAAAACCTAATACAATTTATTCTTCTCTCCTCTTTCCCAATCATTTGTTGCAATGTAAAGATTTAATCCACACATCCTCTACCCATTACTAAACGCACTGGTTCTTCACCAATCGTCGCTTTCAGTCACGTTTACGACGTACTCTTTCGACCAAAATTATCAGCATATATCTTCCCTGCAACAACTCAATAGACTAAATGAAATAGATGCCAGAACTGCAGTGTTGGCAGAGCTATTGCAAACTAAAGAAACACACCCTCACAATCTATTTCTTCGAAACTGAAGCTTAAATACCCTACAGTATACCGCTGTTAAGAAGAGAGATTCGAACACCACCTTAGATGTCTAAGTAGAGACGCTAGTTTATAGCTGAGTTTAAATTTTTTTCGATCAACTAAGCAAATGGTATAGGTA
>JABUQX010096245.1:10000-22500 GCA_015478945.1 Trachelipus rathkii
GTTTTGGTGATATTAATTACTTTAAAGGTATTGCACGTATTTATTGGGTAATCGCAAGCGTGCTGGTGTTATTTCTGTTATTTGGTTAAATATTGAAATAATTAGTTGCTGGTTAAGACGTGCCGTTTATTTTCTTACTTTGGTTTTGGGCTAATATCGCTCTATTTTTTGTTATTATTGTTGTTTTGCATTGAAATTATTTGCATCAAACCATACTACATTAATAAATATTGTTAATTATATTTATTATCCTTATTATTACTATTAAGACACGCCCAAGGTTTTTATTTTGTTCTTATAAGGTGTTCAAAGGACTTGATTACACAGGTTCCAATATTTTACTTTCTATTTTATATTATGGTGTTTTTGTTTTACATTGTACCGTTTATTTTGTTTCTAAATATACTTCCAAACAAGTGTTTTATTGTGTAAGCAAAGCCTGGTATTTAAGCAGGCAGCACTCATTTCTTTTTGCATAAGCACGCCAGCAGAACCATATATAAGTGTGTATGGAAGAAAGCCAAAAGCCAAGGCCAATAAAGATATGGCCACGAATGAGACAAATGGGGCAGGAGAAACGGCTGAGGTGCCGAATTCAAGGGCTCGTTTGTACTTGGCCAAAAAGTCCTATCGAACTCTGAAAGGTAAATTCGTGAGCGCTATGGATGAAATTCAAATTCATTTGTTACAGAATAATGCACAGGAAACGTTGATAAGGTATTTAAATGATGTAGAAAGTTCGCAAGTCAATGTATTTCATGAATTAGAAAGGTTAACCCAAACGTTGGAAACCTTGGAGTTGTACGAAGAAGCACAAAGGGAGAAAGAAGCCATGGAGACCATGGGTGAAGGAGCTCAAGGGTTAAAGGTAGCTATTCATCAAACAATTAAACAGAAGAATGCCGTTAACGCCCAGCAAATAAAGAAAGATCTAGAAACAAACGTAAATACGGAAGTAGAAAATGTTGGGATTTCGGCTCAAGGTTCGACCTCGAGTCATGAAAGGCAACGGGAAGAATCACAACCTGAAGTAAATAACAAGACGCCAGTAGGCCACGACAACAAAGGAAGCGGTGGATTAAAGGATTAAATCAGAACCCATGCTCAAAGTTTCTTAGATCCAACTGCAAACACATTCGACCCAGATGCTCCAGGTTCAGAGTTCGTCTTTGGGCTTAAACACATTTTAGATACAGCGTCTCTTCACAAGCCGGAACCGTTAACGTTCGACGGAAATCCACTTCAATATTTAACTTGGAAAACGAGTTTTCAGGTCATGGTTCAAAATGTAGTAAAAGAGAGACAAAAGCTCCTTTATTATCTGCATCAGTATAAAACAGGACAAACCCAGGAATAAGTGAGTGCATATATTTCAAAGATATTCTGTAAACGCATATGAAGAAGCAATGGAAGAGCTAGAAGGGTGCTTTGGGAACGTTTATCATCTTGTAAGCACATTGAAAGACAAGATAGAGAGATGGGCAGCCATTAGATCCGGCGATACGACAGCACTGAGGGCCTTTGCAGATTTCTTGAAAAAATGTGAAATATGTAAAAGATCCACACGAATTTTAATATCTTTGGACGACCAAGACGAAATAAGATCGCTGTTAAGGAAACTACCAAACTATTTGACGAACGAGTGGAACAAGCTGGCCTTTATATTCGCCGAAAACGCACCTAAGAACAGCGGAATACTTCCAAGCTTCGAACAATTCTCTAAATTCATTCATGAACAGCCAGGTTAGCAAGCTTTGCATCTCCAACCATACAAGCAGACAGTTTCGACCAATCCCTTAGAAGCAAAGGTGCAAGAGAGGAAGAGTACGTAAGAAAGGCAAGCTGTTTTGTAACTATCGCAGTATAAAAAACATTTATTAGAAGACAGGCTTGCGCCCATTGCACCGAAGATCATTATGTAAACAACTGCCCGAAATTTATAAATCTATCAGTTTCACAAAGACGAGAAATGACCAGGGAAAGGAACTTTTGCTTCAATTACTTACGTTAAAATCACATGGCGAAGGATTGAAGAAACTTTAACCGCCGCAGAAACTGCAAAGGAAGCCACCATACACTTCTATATGAAGAAAGAACTATCACACACCCTCATACGAAGAAAGAGATACAGTAAACTCACAAGTAATAAGCAACCGCATTAGGGCGAGGGAAGGAAAAATTTATAACAAAACACAGTCCTTAATATTGCCTGCTTGTATTCACAGTCCAGCTCCCCTACACACTGAATACTTACCGACGCAATGTTGGATCACCAATCAAACACATCATTTATGAAAACATCTTTGTCTGAGAGGCTTGGATTTAGTGGAAACAAGGTGGATTTAAGTATTAAGACTATATCTGGCACAGAACATACCGAGTCGTTAAATTGCGAAAATCTTGTCATACAAGGCTTACAAGCAGAAGAAAAGATTCACCTAGGAGCCATATACATCCGAGATGATATTGCAGCAGACAGAACGACAGTACCATGTCGCGAAGTAGCGGAAAATTACGAACATTTACGAGGTTTATGTAACGAACTGGAGCCGGATATACCATCGCTAAGTGTCGAAGTCTTGATTGGCTTAGACTGTGCAGAAGCATTAGAGCCATTGAGTGTCATTACTGGAAAGAAAGGTCAACCGTTCGGATATCAAACTAGACTTGGATGGGGAATTATAGGAAAAACAGAAGCCTCAAGCGACACGGACGCTAAAGAGCCCAAAGCGGCAAACGTTCATGTAGCAGTGGCATTTCGAACACATTCCAAAGAAAAGGGTGATATCGTAAAGACTCGCACGAAGGTACCATTCCCCCAAGAAAACGCAAATATGAAGCTTCTCAGCACGGTACACGAAGTAATGAAACGGGAAACTAATGGATATTATGAGGTACCACTTCTAGACTCTCAAGCCGAACCATCCGCCAACAAAGATTTAGTACTCCCCAAACAACCCTCTTTAAATACAGAATCCCAAGGAAGCTATTCATACAAAGAAGACTACACTTCACTCATGGAAGCTCTGATAGAAAAGGGCCACACTAAAGAAGAACCGGGAAGCAAAACATTAGAGGCAAATAAACAAAGAGAAGTTTGTCTTCAGGAAGAAAACAACTTGGCTGTGGAAGGAGCACTAGACGAATTCGTACCTCTCTCTTCCTTAGATAGTAAGAAGACAATACAATTGCTAAGCAGAGAGCAAACAGATTGGGAGAATACCGTTTCAGTGAAACTTCAAAATCTCTGGAAACAGTGGAAGGAAAATCCACCCCAATCGGAGGAGGAGAAATTGGGAAGACACTCAAAGGAATATACTCTATCTAAAGTGAAAAGAACAGAACCACATCACCTCTACTACTTTGCAAAACGGTCAGCAATTGCGATTAAGACAAACATAATTCAAAATCTCCAAGTCCAACTACATGAAATACACCCGGGCGATCCCGAATTGGAGGACAACAGAAAAGGGAAGAACCTGCTATCATCTTTGGACAGATCATTTCAGCCGAAAAACGGGGAAATCCCCACCGAGGAGCCTTTATTTAAGCATTTTCACAAAAGCATAACACTTTTGGGTGAGCCATGTAAGCGATAAGACAATTACCGCCTCACTCTACGCATGCGCAGATTCCTCGTACCAGCTGGGTTTATCTATGGAGATTTAGTGCCATCTTGTTTGTTGTTATAATTAACATTTCAAAAATGTGTTTATTATTTTTTTTTTTGCTATCTATTTTGTGTGTTTTTATATTATGTATAGTAATTGCCACCTCTTTTTCTTGTTGCAGTTACCGTTTCAATACTGTTATAGATTTTTGTATAATAAATGGAAGAAATGAGTATGCTTTAAATTCACCCACAATTGCACCACAAAGACGATCGCAAGGAAAATTAACCACCGGTCGTCATAGTAACTTTAATAGCTCGTTGCAAGAAGCTAGTTGTGGAGGTAAATCAATTGAGCATACCAAGAAGCCTCTCATAATTGGCAATGCATCTAAGAGAGAAGATTGAAAAATACTAAATTAAAAATAAGAAACCTTTTCGAAGCAAGTGTTTCCTATCAACGAGGTCTCATTCACGTATCCCCCACAGCTCTCCCCCACCAAAATCAAACGAAGCTACCCCCGCACGAAACTCCCACTCTGATACATACCCAAGACTCTGACGGATCTCCCACGCCTCTCCCCCATCGAAAATCAAACGAAGCTACTCCCGCACGAAACCCCCACTCTGAGCCGAGAAAGGAAAACCAAGTTCTGAGAAAATTATTAATTAATTCTTATTAATTATTAATTATTATTATTTTGATATTATTATTATATTTTTATTATTATTATTATTATTATTGATTATTATTATTTTATTATTATTATTAATTATTCATTATTATTATTTCTGCGTGAATTTCCTTTTTTCTTATGATCCCGTATTTTGTCCTGTTGGTTTAGCTCCATTACATGCGAGGCTTATTACCGATATTTTTGGTGATACAATTAACATTTACTTTTTCGAGATATAACAATTATTATTATTATTATTTTATATTATATATTATTATTATTATTATTATTATTATTATTATTATTATTATTTATTAATACCGTACTTGTCTATTGGTTCTACTCGATTGACTTGAGCCATATCCAATGTTTTGGTGATATTAATTGCATACTAGGTATTATACTTATTTATTGGGAAGCGTGCTGGTATTGCCGTTATTTGATTAAATATTGAAATAGAAAGTTGCTGGTTAAGACGTGCCGTTTATCTTGTTACTTTGGTTCTGGGCTAATATCATTCTATTTTTTCTTGTTGTTGTTTTTTCATTTAAATTATTTGTATGAAACCATACTACATAAATAAATATTTTTTAATTAAATTCATTATCCTTATTATTACTATTAGGGCAAGCCCAAGGTATTTTTTTTTGTTCTTATAAGGTGTTCAAAGGATTTGCTTACACGGGTTCCCATATTTTACCTTCTATTTTATATTGTATTATTGTTTTACATTGTACCGCTTATTTTGTTTCTAAATATACTTCCAAACAAGTGTGTTTTATTGTGTAAGCAAAGCCTGGTATTTACGCACGCAGCACTCACTTTCTTTTTGCATAAGCACGCCAGCAGAACCATATATAAGTGTGAATGGGGGGAAAGCCAAAGGCCGAGGCCAATAAAGATGTGGCCACAAATGAGACAAATGGGGCAGGAGAAACAGGTGAGGTGCCAAATTCAAGAGCACGTTTGTACTTAGCCAAAAAGTCCTATCGAACTCTTAAAGGTAAATTCGTGAGTGTTATGGATGAAATTCAAATTCAGTTGTTACAGGATAATGCACAGGAAACGTTGGTAAGGTATTTAAACGATGTGGAAGGTTCGCAAATCAACGCATTACATGAATTAGAAAGGTTAACCCAAACGTTGGAAACCTTAGAGTTATACGAAGAAGCACAAAGGGAGGAGGAAGTCATGGAGGCCATGGGTGAACGAGCTCAAGGGTTAAAGGTAGCTATTCATCAAACAATTAAACAGAAGAATGCCGCTAACGCACAGCAAATAAAGAAAGATCTAGAAACAAACGTAAATATGGAAGCAGAAAATGTTGGGATTTCGGCTCAAGATTCGACTTCGAATCATGAAAGGCAAGGCGAAGAATCACACCCTGAAGTAAATAAGAAGACTCCAGTAGGCCACGACAATACAGGAAGCGGTGGATTGAAGGAGGAACCCAGAACCCATACTCAAAGTATCTTAGATCCAACTGCAAACGCATTCGTCCCAGATGCTCCAGGTTCAGAGTTCGTCTTCGGGCTTCAACATATTTTAGATACAGCATCTCTGCACAAACCAGAACCGTTAACGTTCGACGGAAATCCACTTCAATATTTAACCTGGAAAACAAGTTTTCAGGTCTTGGTCCAAAGCGTAGTAAAAGACAAACAAAAGCTCCTTTATTATCTGCATCGGTATACCACAGGACAAGCGCAGGAATTAGTGAGTGCATATATTGCTATGAATTCTGTAAACGCATACGACGAATGCAATTGGAAGTAACTAGAAGTATTTAGATAGTTTTGGTTGAATTGTTCATGGGCTGCCCTTCTTTGTAGCCACTAATGAACAGACCAAACTATGAAGAGAATGGCCGGGAGTCCAAATAGATTCCGGAGGCGATGAGAGGCAGCATGGAGGCCTTGCCATGATTTCTTGAAACAAATGTGAAAAATATTTTTAGATCCACAAGAGTTTCAACTACCATGTCTTTAGTTGAACTCGATCCCTGAATGACCAATACAGATTCTACTCGTTGAGTTTTTTGAAACCTGCCGCAAATCTATCTTGACTTTGAAACGATGAATATTTTAGCTGCTTAGGTTATTAACAATTCGCGTCCGTGATAAACGAGACTCTCTGTGTCTAAATCACGCGGACTCTAATTATTCGCAATGCTTTTTCGAACAATTCCTTTCTCTACAATTGGCATCTTTACTTTCCCCATGAACAATTTGGTTTTCCAGGCTTAGCTCTATAGCTTGCATCTCACTTCATTTTAAAGCAGATTCCGTTTCGAACGCAATCCTTAAAGCAAAGTGTTCACAAGAGAAGAGGAACTTTTTACGTAAGAAAGGCTGTGGTCAGAGATTTTTCAACTTAGGATCGTTGGCAGTATCTTAGCAAACATACAGTGAGTTACTCAATGATCAGGCTCTGGCTTCTTGTGTTTTATGATAGAAAGATACAGTTACAAACTGCTCCGAATTTTGACCTCACAGGCGTCTGATTGGATAGAGACATTTTTTAGAATAGGTAACTCAGGAAAGTGTTTTTTTGGACAGCTATGCAATCAATTGTTTCGTTCAAAAATCACATGGTGATTAATGGGGTATTTGGGCTAGTAATCCTATCGATGTTGTTATTTAGAAGACTGCATGGAAGGAATATCAACTCACACACTTTGTGTCCTCATTGAAGGTTGAAAGACAACTATCACACACCGCGGCTCGTATGGAGGAAAGAGACTTTGCAGTAAATGCCCACAAGTAAGGGTGAGCCAAATTCGTTATTAGGGCGAATGGAATGAGAAAGTTTATAAAAAATCTCGAGTCCCTTAATATTTTGCCCGTTTTTGGAATTCCAGTTCCCGTTGGAGCTCTTCCTATCAGTTTCACCTTGGTAATACTTACTTACGTGTCAAGTGTGGGTTGGCGATCAGCCAATCTAAAGGCACGCTGTCGCATTGTATAGCAAAACATCTTTGTCTGAGAGCTGTCTGCGTGGAACAAGTGAATAAGTGATTTAAGGACTATTAGTCTCGCAACATGAACATATTTCAGACGGTCGTGGGGTGACAATTGCGCGGCATCTAAACATCTGGTTTCGTACAAGTGCTTATTCGCAGCAGAAAGGAAAAGAATTCATCCTATGGAGCTCTGGTGATAGGCAATTCCCGTAGATTGTATTCTGTTCAGGCAGGCACAGAAACTGACAGCTAATTCTCCATGTCGCGAAGCTCTATGCGGGGTGGAAAATTACGGGCTTAAACATTTTAGGCGTATCAGGTTTATAGTAACGCTCGAACTGGAGCCGGTATAATACCGTTCGCTTTAAGCTGTACGACGTCTTGATTGGCTTAGACTGTGCCAGTAAGCATTAGAGCCATGAGTGTGGCATTCTGAAGCGGAAAAGGTCAACCGTTTCGGGATATCAAACTGAGATTGGATGTGTGGAATTTAATATAATAGGTAAAATATCAAGAACCTGCCTCGAATAGTCCGTACACGGTACTCAAGCTCATAAAGGGGAGTCACTATACAAAAGCGGCATAAAACGAGTTCATTTATATGATAAGCAGTGTGTGGCTATTTTGCTTATAATCGATATATATATATACTATATAACATTTCTCACCATTATAAGAAAAGGGTGATACTCGTAAAGATCGCACTATATGATAGGATAACCATTCCCAAGAAAACTATAGCAATATATATGAAAGCTCTTACATAGATATATACTCACAGTTTATATATTATCAGGTTAATTACTATATATTTTAATAAATCGAAGTTTATATAAATAACGGGATATAAAGCTTAAATTTTGAGATTATTATAATTAGTAGGAGTATATACTAATTAATATATAGTTATATTATATTACTTATATCTAGACTCTTAGGTAATCTCTAATATATACCTTAGCTGAACCATTACTCTACCTCAATATTTTATATATATATACAAAGATTTTTAGTATACTCTACTCTAAATCATACTCACATAATACCCTCTTTTAAATTCAGAGTGATAATTTACTTACATAGGTAAAGTCTATTTATCATTTATTAATCACAAAGAAGACGATAGTACTAATCTATCACGTCATTAGGTGATAAGTATACTTCTGATTTAAGAATAATGTAATAGGGTCCATACACTTATAAATGAAGATATACCGGGAAGCAAATAATATACATTATAAGGTAAGTATGCATAATAATTAAACAATAAGTGAATTTAGTTATGTTCTATTTATTTACAGCTTATACAGTAGACAAGTAATATAAACAATTATACAACTTTTAGGTGACTGTGGATAAGTGAAGCAATATAATATATCAGCTATATAAGATACGTATAATTTGGGTATACTCATATATATTTGTCCTTCTTTCTATTTTAGTAATTTATCAGTAAAGCGTCATACACTCAATATCATACAGTATATGCTTATAAAGTACTATAGCAGAGAAGCTCACATAACAGACTAGGGAGTAAATAATTTACTCAGTTTTAATAGTGTATAACACCTTATCGTACCAATGCCTGGAGATAAACATAATGAGTGGTAATAGATAACACTGCATAACGCTACGAAATTTTTTAGGAGGATGAAAATATGTATTGGTAGTAGGTATATATAAAAGTATGGCTCTCACAGAAAGGAATTCTATATATAGTCTATTGAGTCTGATTCAGTGATATTGATTAGAAGTGAATTTAAAGGTAAAATGATATCAGCAGATACACTACATCTACATATTTGCACCTATATATATATATCTATCATTACAGTTGAGTCAATAATTACCTTCCGGATCCAATTCTGTAGCGGATTAAAGTAACAAACCTAATTTAATATTTCAATAATTTTCTCAAAGGTTATCCGTTACTACTAGGAAATAGTGATTCACTACTACTACGCTATATATACTCTTATACTACTATTAGACCTTCCTATATAACTCTATATATTAGGGCGATAGTCCCTAGTACCGATAATTAGTGAGATAGAATCAAAACAGAAAAGGTAGAATGAATTACTAGCTTAGATGCCTTTTATTTCTTCTATGCGAGAACGTGAGCTCGCTCTAGATTTCTTTTGATCGTACTGGTACAATACATCTTATCCGCTGACGAACTCGCTTCGGTGTGGGAAATAGAAAGATAAGCTGTGTGCAGCATACTTTCAGAAATCGAAGACTCATAAATAACCCTTAAGGTGAATGAACGACATTATATTTGATCTTCAATTATACATGGCATTGGTTCATAGTCAGTTGACAACAACAAGGAGGCACATAAGATATATATTCAGAGGTGTCAATAATAGTAGTATGTGCCTAAGTCATTGACATAGTATGGCTCGGAGTATAAGGCACAATGCAGTTTTCTTCATTTAAATTTGAGAGTTTCAAGCCTTGCAATTATGTACACCGTGTCGCAATTATTCTTGATTTTGTCTGATATGATACTGACACATTTCATATTTCTATATCAAGTCCTAATTTATATTTGCCCTTTTCCAAGGAATAATTTATTTACATAACACTATATTGTCATGTAATTTTAAATTATTTATTGTGTGCATTTTATCAATATTGTGTTTTATCCTCCTTCCCTCAAGGATCAATTAAATCCATAAGTTAGATGTTGTGAGGTTTGGAAGTTTTACTTACAATTTATTGAACTTTCCTCATTTATAACACTTTTCTGGTCTTAATTGTATCAATTCTATTTTATGCAAATTATTTCTTATAATTCGGGGCAGAGTATTAATCCATTATACACGATAGAAGTCCTACTTGATTGTTTTATACATTACCAGTTTAAAGTCAGAATATTTGTGGAGAATATTTATAGTAGATAGATGAACTGTGTGTCTGTTTACACAATATTTAGTAGACATGGTTGGGGTGGGGGTGCAGCTTTAAGGTTGGAATCAAGGTCACAAAGTTGTATCGATATTCTGGTTATATTATTATAGGCATAACATAATATGTGTTATTGTTTTATTATATTATAATTAGAATTTGTAATTTTTTTGTGTCTTAAATATTATATTGATTGTGGCTCTAAATCTTCCTTATTTTGATAACAAAATAAAATTTTTAAGAATTGTAATGTAATGGAGAAAGTCAGTATAACTTTGTAAGGTTATAAAATAAATTGGGATGTAAAAGCTCAGGTATAATTCTTATCATCTATAATTTAGCATTTACCTGTTCAATTAACTTACTCAGATAAGTGGTATTATGTATTTAAGAAGATGGCACAGCAAATGTTATTGTTTGCTGAATTGAACTTAATCTATGGAAAACTATTATTGCGATAGAAACAATGTAAGGTAGCTCTTTCATAAATTTGGCAAATCACGACACCAAGGACTAGATTTAAAGGATTCTTCTGAAGAGATAATATTTTATAAGAACAGGCAAGCGCAGTGAAAGGTTCAACATCACTTCGAGTATATTGAATTTAGGATAACTATATATGTAGAAGTAATGAAATATATAATTTAGATAGTCGAATAAATATAAAATTTTTTATCATTTACAGGAAAATGTGCGTATAAAAAGAGTTAAAAATTATATTTTTTTATCAGATAAGAGATACGTATAAGAGATTTAGGTAATAGTATTTCCTACTTCAGCTAGTACATTATTCATTTTAATTTGAAGCGGATATCTGTCATTTAAAATTCAAGATCCTTTAGATTTCTTAACATAACGGCTCCTTGGAACAGAGTTAATTTATATTTAATATATATATATATTAGTTATATTATATTATATTAATATTATTAAATTATATAAAATTATATATAAATATAATTACATTCTATATACATTCCATGCTTATGGATTAACTCGCATTAACTGTGTAACTATATAATTATCTTATATATAGTATTATTCTTATATATTAATTAATATTATATAATATATATATATATAATTAACTCATTAATATAATTTATATATTTAATATATTATATAATTTTCATATTGATATATATATTTAATATATATCTATAATATTTAGAGGATGTGCCGAATAATTCTGGTAGGTAACTTCGTGAGTATTCGGACCTATTCGGGCCAATAATCAGCGGAAATATTCGGTATTCTGAGCTTTTTGCCGACCTATTTCAGGCGCGAATAATGAACTCTTTTATACACCTTTAAATTAAAATTTAACGTCAACAGTAAGGGAAAGTTATTTCAATTTAAGTTATTGAAATTGTTAGAATTATTCCAAAAAACCAATAAAAATATAGGCCAAATTTTTGCAGTCACTATGTGGCGACAATTATCTTGTCATTTGTCCTAGATCTTAAGGGCCTTGAACATTTTTTCAATTATTCTACAATGAATTCATTTAGTGATACCGGATAATGGACAAACATGGTAGCTGGGATAAGGGAGAGTGGCATGCTTCAAGTTGTTAACGTATATTATGCGACTGTTTGCAATATGCGTGTCACGATTTCAAGTATTTATTCAGAGAGTTTTTGTTAAAAGATATTTTATTTTACTTGCAGAAGCATATCCTCTAATTTTCACCATTCAGCAACGGCAGCTGCAAAGCTTAAAAACTTTACAGATTGCAGCTGAATGTCAAACAGCAAAAATTAAATTCAAGGCGTTTCTACATGCTGGAACAGACTTATTTGATTGCTTAAATAGATTGTTTGAACAAAGTTCATTTCCATTATACGCTGCTTGAATTGCAGTCCCAGCAAATGTTGACTGATTTTCAGTGGCAAAATTATTCCATTTACTTGAGCATTTGACAACATCACTAAAACAAGCACTAAACGTGAAGTAACAGTGGCCCAAGTGATCCCTTCCATTTTAGCAATACATCTATTTTTAAATACGCGCAATTAAATGGGCAAAAGCTTTCAGTGGACAATAATTATACACTCTGTTGAAGAGCTTAAGCATAAGTAGAAAAAAGAACCTCTAAGTTTTCTCTGTGATAAATTTCTTTGTGTCGTAGCTACTTTATTAGACTGCGATTAGGCTAATTTTTCAAACTATGAAATCAGCAATGAAATCAGTAAAATATGGTCGTGCACGGCATGAAAGAAATGCATGAAAATTTAGCTTCCTGACTCTTCTGCTGACGATGAATTCACGTAGTGGGGAAGTGAAGCTGAAGGTCCATTTTCAACTTCTTTAATGATTGTTTTAAAGAAATTGTGGC
>JABUQX010096246.1:0-12500 GCA_015478945.1 Trachelipus rathkii
TTGCTACGAGAGTACCGTATATGTCATTTCTTTCATGCATGCATATGAGAGCTTATATATATATATATTATAATATATTATATATATGATAATTATAATATATAATATATGGTAATCTATATATATTCTATAAATTATATATATATATATATAATATTACATTATATATAATATATATATATTAATCTATATATAGAACTATATAATTATCATATCTTATACTTATATTATATATACTAAAATTGAATACTATATTATATATATATATTATATCATTTATATATTTAATGGGAAACTCAAGAACTAAAAAAAATTTTATATTAGACCTGGTATTCAGATAATATATCAATCTGGATACCACTTCTTTTAATAATGAACAAATATGAACAGAATAATGCTAATCTATTCGGTTCAACTTCATTAAAAATATTCCGCTTTACCAATGACAATGAAAATTCTCAAAAACCCTTAAGGTACATTCATCCAATCAAATATGTAAATTAGTTCATAATTAAGCTTTCAGATTCAAATTATATTTATTCTGGTTTTGCATTTCTGGGTACCGTTCTTTACCATTAATTCACGCCCTCGTTCGGGGTGCATACCAAATTTCGTCTGTGGTATATCTACACGGGATATACTGTCACATTCCATCGTGAGTTTTATAGTATTCATGGCGCTCAGTGAGCAATTTAATTCGGAATATCCCATCCATCAATTTCTGGTGAATCGTGGCGTTAAAACATTTTGAGAGTTAGAAACCAGGGCTTCTATGTCAATGTATTTGATGATGTAAAGCGACGATGGTTTCATAGTTGAATTCTCGCATTTAAGGAAAGAGGAAAGTATAACATAATGATGCACATATAATATACGCGTTGAAATTCCATCTGGCATTAGGGTGATATGAGACTGTAGGTAATTTTTCTTCAATTATTAGGGGGTACGCACTGTGTCTTTTCAAGGGAATAACTGAATATTTCGCGTCTACAATAACTCATACAGAATCTAAAATCATCTTCGCCAACTGATATTGATAAGTTATCATTTACGCATTCATCCTGGCTTCGCTTACGGACTGCTGTCAAGATATCGTTTGTTTTAATCACTTCGTCACACGATTCATAGTTGAAGTTGTGGCTTGGTAGAAGAATATTGGAGATTAAAGAAGTCTACACATGCTTTTAAGATTTCCGTATCAAGAATATGATACTAGGCAGCAATGTACATGTCGCTGTACCAAATATCCTACATGAGTGACTTATTTTAGTTTATTTAAAAGTTATTTTAATTTAACTCAATTTCCATTCAACTCGATCCAGTTCTATTGTCTCCAGCATCTTACAGAACACAATAGAGACATTATTTTGAAGTTCTTTTTCCTGCAATCAAATTGATTCACCAAGATTTGCATTAAAAAGAATTGTACAAATTTTTTGAAATGTATAATTAACCTTTTAATTTAAAAATTGTCTAAGATTATCACTTGATACTCGTGGTTTGCAATTTGCTTACCGTAAAACGAAGGCAGAAATATTTCACTTCTTGGATAAAATAGAATTTTATTTTCGCTTTTTTAAATGCATATTCTTATAACAGCTCACCAAAACCTGACTGTGATAGTGTTTGGAACACTGATTCCATCTTCGGCCAGAGCAGTAGCTTTATCTTTATTACTTGGAAGAGATTTTTGTCACCAACTAAGCTGCATGTGATGCTTACGTTTGACACGTTTTCCTTTGTCATAAGTCATTTTATAATAATACAATTTAATAATTTATATTATAATATAATAACTAATTATATAATTAGATGCGATTCTACTAATACAGGTGGATTGATCATATTTTATAATTTAGCATAATCTAGGAAATAAGACGTATTGAGTTCTTGATATTCTTTTACAATTGATTCTAAATATTCTGGTTCAGACAGGAAGTGCAGGTCACACTTTATGATGCGGATTTAGACCAGTAGGGACGACGATTGGTGCTCGGTGGAGGAGAAGTTGGTGTTAACTTATTTAATGGTGGTGGATAGCGCTGTGCACATGACACAAGTAGTTATTGATTGATTCACCAATCTCACTAGTACAAAAAGTTCAATCATTTGGCGGACACAGGCGAATTCAAAAAATTTTTGCAACACTGTTTTTCTCTACGGTATCGCGATACCCTCCTGATATTCCAGTGCTCGATACCTATAGTAGAGTAGTCTGTAGGGACTTGTTTATATTTAAAGTATATATATATTTATTAATATATTAATTATATATATATATCACCATTAACTCTTAAATATGTTCAGCTCAAATATCTGGCCGGGCTAGGTTTGTTTAGATCAAAGGCTATACTGTACATATCTAAGAGCCTAAATAAAGTTAGGGCAACTCTAATAAATGTCATCTTAAGCTAATCTACATAATATTTGAAAAATTTATCTTTAATAAAGGGAATATGAACACTGTTCGGAATGCAAGAGGAGAGCGTAGGAAGGAATTAGAGTCACATTATTAAATTTTGATTAATATAAGATTAAATAATCCTTTCTCATGTTTTTGTTTATATACTTAGTAATTTTGTCAATATACTTTTCAATCCAAGGTATTGAGGTTTTCTAGTAACATTAATTTTGCCGGTCTTTTAGTAACCCCAAAGTAAAATAGCATATGGGTCGCTCTCTAAATGTTTCAGGGGGTAAATTATTTTTTAGGGTAACTTTTTTTTGCGCCAAGTACCATTGGTATCAAGATGGTGATCTACAAAATAATCGAGTTAAAAAGATTACAAAATAATGTGACAAATTGGAGTTTGAGAAAACATAGTAGCAGTCATATTGGCTGCATAGTACTAGAACTTGGGCTGTTGCATACTAATATTTTTATTGGAATTTTATAATTATGGTGCGCTTTTGCGCTATTAAGCACGGACTAAGTTATTTTCCCACTTTGGTAACGCTTTTTGCACGTACTATGACGCTCTATATTTATAAGTTTATAATAATTTGCGTTTAACGCCTCCATAAACTACTCTAAGATATAACTATTACATTAATTTAATATTATATTAATATTAATTATATAAATATTTATATTATTTATATATATTATATAATTAATGGAATAAAGGAAATACTATAAATTATATGTAACCATCATTCAGGGTAAACTTTATTTATATACCATATCGGTTATTTCTGATTGTTCAAAACTGTCTATCTAATCTCATCAGGGAAAAGGGACAATCACCAACAAATATTAAATAAATAGCTAATTATTATATTATGGAATATATATTACTTATTTTGTAGTGTCTTTTCCCTATGAGGATTGGAATGACTGTTTTGGAAGTCTCACGAACGTTGAATAAATATAGTGTTATGTAGGAATGGTATTTTGTAAAGGCATTTTTATAGTTTTTTCTGATATAAAAATTTACCGAAATACTCCATTTAGGAAAGTAGTTAACGTGTTTTTTTTTTATAATTATATATATTATATATATTATTATCTATATATATTATAATATATATATATATTATATATTAATTAATATAATTAATATTAATAATATATATATATATTCTATTTAACATAATATTAATATTATATATATATAGATATTATATAAATATTAATATATATTAATCATTAATATATAATCATACAATCATTACATCAATCATCACCGAAATCCATTCTTATCCCACAAGACTGTAAGGCATAAGAGTGTCGTATCTTAAAATATAATATCCTAGTGCAGAAACATATAAAAATTTATCAAGTAGTGATATAGAAATAATTAAGCAAGTAGAAAAGCAGCCCAGCCTTACGCCTTTTATATAACCAATTAATTAGTGAAGAACTCGTCGCTAGTAAAAAAAATCCACCTAAGCTTCACGGAGATCACTATAGGGCGATTGAACCTTACACTCTATGACCTGTATACCTCCGATTACGTCAATAAGTGGGGTCATTCACTATGATGGCACCACGCTAGTTATTAGGACTATCATATATATACACCATTATATACCTATCTCCACATCCACTACTAAAAACCCATTGCTCCATTCAAATCCTGTTATATGAATCATTCTATCTCCTAGATGCATTCTGTGCCAGAAACTTCACATTACTCTTCTATCGCTGAGAGTTACTTTGCTGATACTTCTGATTCTCATTCTTTTTATCTGTTTCTTCTGCGCTCCAGACACGGATCGGATTTACTCCACACACCTTACCATACTACGACCTTGGCAGCAGTTTAACCCGACCGAGTCTGGTCAATCCACTCTATTTCTTTTCCATCATGACCAATATACCATCTTCTTATAAACAGTCCTTTCATTTATTCTCTTCATTTACGCCTAATCTACTCTCACACCCATAATACAACTCTCTACAATAACTTAAAAGTCATATTCAATGTCTTATTTTATATCACAAATATATAAAGACGTACTCGCGCAGACATGAGAGATCACATTACTTACGTCACACGCCCATAGATACTATGGACCTTTGAGTATTAGATATATAATGCTTCTTAATTCTTACGAAGGGTAGAGAACCGACATCTTCATAATTAATCTCCATATTATATTTATAACACAAATAACTATAACATTTATTTTTTGCGTATTATTTTTTTTTTTTTAAATATATACTTTTAATGGTGTTAAGACCTTAGCGCACACACAACACTTTTTATTCCTCTCTCATTTATATTATCCTACCATCCAACGTGATTCATATACTCTAAAGAATTTTTTACATAATTCTAAATTTTAGGTATGGTTCACATTCTTTCCACTCTCTCACTCTTCACTCTCCCACACGCAACTCACAAATAATTTGGCGCTTACTGCATGAGCTACCTACCCTCTGCTCAATACAATCGCTTCTCACCTTTCACTAATTTAACATATAATCCAAAATATTTAAAATTCAGACACTTTGTTTTGCTTCCCTCGCTATAGCTGGCTACACCACTAACATTTACTTCTATACTAGAGGACGTCCCACTGGCTTAATCATAATATAATCATCTAAAACCATATATACCTTATAACCTCTAGATATACTTAAACGCTTACATTCTCAAATAGCTCTGATATATTTTTACTATAGAGCTCAATAGCTATTCTATATTATCTATAAAATCTCTCTTACTAGATCCTTTCATGTCAACTCTCTTCAGATTCGCCACCCAATAACCTAAATATCATCATTCATATAAAAGGGTAGGGAATAACTCTCATATCTCATATTAAATTGTCTACCTCAATTAATTCTCATACTCTATCTGCCATATGTCCACCACTATATACCTACTCATATCTTAATATTTATCTGTCTCATAAAGTCATCCATATGCTAGATTGGGAGAATTGCCAAGGAGAACAGTACTCAACAAATTATCCCTGTATTTCTATTCAACTACTAACGCTATTTATTATTCTAAAACTATAATTCTCAGCTTATTCTCGAGAGTGAATATCTTATATAATTTAATCTCTCTATAACTCACACGTCTTCACATCTATATCACGTTACATACTACTTTTTTATGAATTCTCATCATACATAGTCCATTATGTCAAAAAATATAACAACTATATATTAATATATAACTATAACTATCTGCTCTAATAATAATAATCATTTAATATCACTATAATTATTATATATATATATATATACTATACGTACTCATGAGTTGTCAAATTCCCATTAATCATATCCCTAAAATATATCAATCTTAATTAATTATATACCTACCCTCATTTATCTACAATCAATCTTGTTCTTACAATGTTAACGATTTGATTTCCACTACACCATCTTCATCCCTAACTTTATAAACGCATAATTACTTTATATATGACTCACCATGAATTTCTTTCCCCATTAAATATTAAGTTCTTATGTACTCAAACTAATTACATATATCTGAACGACACTCTTTTCAGATACTACAATAATAAAATATATATCTAAACAATATATACCTTACCTATCACAAACACTCAATTATAACTAATTATATCTCACCTATATATATATACATATCTATATCAAGGAAATAACCAATTAAAAGTAAAAAAATTTTATAACCCTTTATATTTAAAGGTTATACTAATATAATACCTGATTATCTATACTTACCAATTATACACCCTCACTCGGAACTATACCCTTTTCCTTATAAACGTTTTTTTATAGTTAATACTAAATACCTTCCAAATCCAATGTAATCAATCAATCTTACGCTCATATAATTAATATAAATATATATATATATATTTATAATTAATAATAATATAATATATACATATATTATATTAATAATATATATCTATAACTATATTATAAATTATATAATTATATATTAATATATATAATATATTATATTAATAATATTATATATTTTAAATGTATTCAGTAATAGGGTGGTAATGAAGCAATGGCTGTATACTATATATAAAAGATTGAGTGATACCTAATTATAATAAACTATTGATGTTGGTGTTGGGATGGAGTATAGGGTTGTGTGCATGGGAATAAGAGACCGTTTGGAGAGACGATGGATATGGGAGGATGGTTGTTTGGTTCCTCTGTATAAGGGTGAAAAGGGGTATAGGAGATGAGAAGGAATGTATGGGGAAGGGAGAGTATTGGTATTATTAACGGGCAGGTTTATATATGGATTGGGTTTGAAAGTTGGACTGGTTAGATAATGCTTGGTGGAGTGTAAGTTATGGGTAGGTGCGAGGTGGAGGGACGAAAGCCTTCGGGGTGTGTACAGTATATTGAGGTTACTAAGGAAGATACTGTGATGGTGATGACGCAGCGTGAAACAGTATGTAGGTTTAGAGACTAAAGCTCTCTTGAGAATAAGTGGAGGGAATTGGTAGGTGAAAAGGTTAACATAGGAGAGTAGATTTATAGGTAGAAGGTAGATAGAAGTGAGATAGTGTGTAGAATTCAAAAGTGTTTTATTCATCTCATTAGCAATACAAGAAACTTTTACAGAAAAAGTAGTAGAGAGGCAAAAGTGGAATATATGTTGTATTATGGTGTATTATTTTGTTCAGACATATTATTTGATTAAAAGAAATGACCAATCATGAATATGAGAAGTAAACTAGGGGGAATTAATGGATATAGGGTATTGTTTGGTTAGGAAGTAAAATGGGGTAAGTTGGAGGAAGTCTATATTATAGCGGAATTAAGTTAGTTTAAATTTAAGGTATTATTTATGTTTGACGAGACGATATCGTGTAGGTAGGTATTAGTTTGAATGGCTCAAAGGAGTGCTGATGCAATTATTTCATTGGTGGATGGTTAAGCATAGTTTACTTATAGTCATTTGAGGTGCGCTATGTGGGTCATTGGCGTGATGGGGTATAAAGTATTTGTTATACCTGTGGATATGTTAACTGTATAGTGAGTAAAAGTCAAATGTGTTAGATGAGCAGATAGTTTGCGGGGGAAGGAAGGTAAGTGGAGAGTGAGATGTTTAATAGTGCTTAAAGTTGATAGTTGGTTTCAGATACTAATCATTGTAGACGTTATATTTCTGTAGAGAGATTGATAAACGTAGTGGGAATTGAGGATGTGATGATCAACAGAGTTTGTTGGTTATGGAGGTTTGAAGAGTAGGGGGATTAATAATAGTGTGCAGCAGAATAAATGAAAGTATGTTTAGGGATGGTTTCTCTGTACATGTTGGAAAGAATGGTAATGATAGTCGATTTGGGAGTTAAGTGGAATTGTTAATAATAGTGTGTGAGTTGTAGTGGTGAATCGACTGTCTCATTTGGTGCAGTATATTCCGGATCAAAGACACAAAGTTTGTGTATTAGTGTGAGTAGGAGGTCCTAGGACCAGAAGAGAGCATGTGTTTGAGCGTCAGTGATATTATGATGTGCTATGATATGTGTGGTTGTTATGGATTGTGTGAGTTGTAGTAATGTTGTGATAGGTGGCATAATATGCTGAGTATGATGCAGGAGGTTTGAGGGGTTGTAGGAGTAGTTATATATGGGATAGTGCACGAGCGTGGGCAAATGGGATGACAGCACTTAGAACATCTGGGTATACTAGAAGTGCAATTTAGAGGGCAAGGTATGAGAATGAGAGCGCGCTCCACGTGTCTTAGCGAAGAGTTAAGTATGTGACTCTAGCTAGGGGCGATATAGTCTTTGCTGCGGATTGTCTCGGGACGAATAGAGGATATTAAAAAGAGGGTAAGCGCTGGGCTTTTCTTTGCGACTTGTTATTTTTCCTACTACTTATTTTGTGCCGAAGTTAGTGGCACATGCGGCCCTTACGAGGACACCAGGTCGCTCCGTCTAAAGAAGGGTGGGCTTGATGTGTATGGATATGATGATGTATTGATATATATATATTATATTTGGTTAGAGGGTTAAGTTTATTGAGAGAATCGTGTTGGACATATCTATATAATCTATATATAGTTATATTTACTATTATAGTATAGTATTATAATATAAATATATAATATATTAGTATGATATAATATAGTATATATATAGTTAGTGATTATTATATATTAATAAACCTCTAGTATGAATATAGTAAGTTATTAGTAATATAATCTATGTAAAAATTTATTTTTATTTCATTAATAATAATTATATTGATATTTTGCATCGATCTTATATTAGTAAGGTATTATATATTATTAATATTTAGTACATATATATTATCTTATATATATTATATATTATATATTATAAGAGAGAGAGTGTAGGGCATTGATATGATATAGGGTTTTCTAATAATTATATTACTATATATAGGTATATATAAATATAATATAGGTATAATAGGTTATTAATAAAAGAAATTAAAATGATATATATTTAGGGTATTGGATGTATTGTGTATTTAGACAGTGAGTGTTCAAACGCAAACTTAATACAATTATATTCTTAATATATAAAATATTATATTGTAGTATATATAATAGTAAAGATTTATATTTTATATATGAATTATTTATTTTATATAAAAATATTATTAGTATAATATTAATATAGAGTCGTAGCTAATTGATAATCGATAATTATTATTTAATAATACATATTATAACAAATAATAATACAATAGTGAAATATAAAAAGAAAAGAAAAATTCATTTAAAATCAAAGTTATTGCAAGTGTCGCCAAGGTACGATGAAAAACTAAGGGTAGAAGGTACAAGGTAAAGTAGAGTTTTGAAAACTGGCAAAGTACAAGTTCGAAGGGTACAAGTACTCCTAAAATGTACTTAGGTACAGGTACAAGTCACGTACTGGGTACTGACCAAACTGGGATATATATATATATATAATATATATCTATATATATATAATTATATATTATTATATTAATATATATAGTATATATATATTATTATGGAAATATATATTATAATATTATATGTATATATAATATATTAGTACTATATATATATATAGTTATTTATATATTATAATATATATATATATATATATATATGATTATTATATATAAATATATATATATTATATGTATATATATATAATAGTTTATATAATATATATATATATATATAATATATATTATATATATATATATATATATAATATATAATATATATATATATATATATATAATATATATATATATATTTATATATATATATCGATTTTAATTACTGATATTTAGTCAATAGTCATTTAATTTAATTTATTTTCTATTTCCATTCTCTTGTGATATTTCTGGAACTAAATACAATGGCTAAATATGATACATTGTGTTTAAATTAAGGGATTGAAACAAATAAACCTTAAGGCTTGGTAAGTCTTATATTGGGCGGGAATTGCGGGAGTTGCGGAATTTGCGATTCCCTGCAATCCGCAAGTTTAGGCATGCCGCTTAGACTGCAAATTCGCAACTTTTCTTTCAATAAATTATCGGCATCCGCAATTCCGCATTTTTTTTTTGGTATTCGCAATTGCGGAATTGCGATGCGGACTTGAAATTGCGGGAACGCCCACCTCTGGATATATATATATATATATAATATACAAGTATTAGATTATGATATTAGATATTAATATATCGGATATATATTATAATATAATTAATATTATAAATTACATATAGTATAATATAAGAATATATATATTGGATATGTGTGACTTTTATATTCATATATATATATATATATATATATTATATATATATATATGGTTCTTTTCAAACGAAACCTCTCTGACTTCTTATCAACTTATATCAGGCGAATTTTAAAAGCAAATATTATTGAAAAAGATTTTCAAAAGGGAATATTTTTGCATATTATTTTCTCCCCCTCTTTCCCTCTCTCCTCTCCCCTCTCCTCTCTCACCCCACCCCCACCGCCTAACACATCATAGCATTGTAATTTTTGAAAGTCTTAAAAACATATTAGAATGCACCCAATGGGATTAAAATATACAAACCTTGAATAGAACAATACGTACGAAGGTTTCTGAGGGTTCCACAAGAGGAGTTACTTAAGGGTCACACTTAAATAGGTTCTTGAGAATACCTTTGTGATGCGCCACACATTAAGGCTCCTAAGGGTCTATTTCTTTCCCACTTTCGTTTTTCTAAACTGAACCTAGCCAATCACAACATTTTTACGCAGTAGAAATAGAAGTATTTTTTTTATATGAAAAAACTTTTATTATATTAAATAATTTAATTATATTAAATCATTTCTACTATATTGAATATTAATAGAAACAAAATACAATGAAATAATGATATACTATACAGAAAGATTGAAAATGAATATGCTTTTCAAAATTTTAAAATAAAATAATTTCAAGAGTTAGAACTTTAGCAGCTTAAGTGTTGCAATCTTTTCATTTTAAAAAAGAAAGAAAAAAGAAAGTTTTTATATCTCAATATTCGAAAAAAAAAATTTGTTTCTTAAAAGAGGTCAAAAAAAGTTGGCCTCAAACTCATTCATTTTCTTCTTTTAGAATTTCATCGGAAATTGGCAATAAAAAGTTTTCTGCACACTTTTATTATTAATTAAATAATTCTTACCCTTAAAATTGGATAAAAACTTTTATTTCTTTTATTAATTACTGAGGAAGGGAAATGTGTTGGTATAAACTATAAATTTTACATTTTTTAGGGAGTAATTTAATTCCCTCTGCTATTACATATATTCAAACGTCTAAAGCGTGATTCTAAAAATTCTACACCGACCCATATATTTATTTATTTATTATTATTATTTATTATTATTATTATTATTATTATTATTATTATTATTATTATTATTATTATTATTATTATTATTATTATTATTATTATTATTATTATTATTATTATTATTATTATTATTATTATTATTCTTATTCTTATTCTTATTCTTATTATTATTATTATTATTATTATTACCCAGGTAGGGCTTTCATCTTCTCTGTTGGACTAGCATCTTCTTCCTTCTGGCCCCGAAACTCTTGTTCCTAGAACACTCTAGAAAACTTTTTGTCTGTTCAATAGTTTCCGATGCTAGTCCTTGGGTTCTGTAGTATGCACTCTCAGATAGGGTTATCACCCTTTCAGTGGAACTAGCATCTTCCATTTGGCCTCGAAACTCGTTCTCTCAGAGCTCTCCAGATGATCATGTTTCTTGGCGTATAAGTTTCCAAGGCTGTTCCAGGAGATCTACAACCAAAATGTTGTTTCAAACTGTGAAGGGTCGGGTTGCTGGCCCTGTCGCCATGGCTCTCCTATATGATCAGATTTTGTCGACATATCTATGCTTCACTATATACTGCATTATATATATATATATATAAATATGATATGTATTATATAATTTAGTTTCAATAATATTTATTTCTTTATATATAATATAGTTTATAAATATATTAAATATGTTTATATAATATATATTATATATATATATATAATTGTAAATGTTCCATGTGCACAAATCTCTGTTGCCCTTTTTGAATTTTAAATTTTTTTTATTTTTATGAAACTTTTTATGGTGGAAAAGACGAAAGGTTTTCGGTTTCCTTTGAGCCACAAAAGCGTCACAAACATTCTGTAAACAAAGCAAAAGACAAACACACAAAGACAAGAAACAAAGAACAAACAAACACAAAGAAATAAAAGGTTGACGAAAGAACTAAATTATTCTACTTCATTTTTAAATAACTGAACAAGGGTAGATAATATATATATATATATATATATATATATTATATATATATAATATATTATATATATATATATATATATATTATATATTATATATATATATATATATATATTATATTATGTGTGTGTGTGTGTGTGTGTGTGTGTGTGTGTGTGTGTGTGTGTGTGTGTGTGTGTGTGTGTAGGTGTGTGTGTGTGTATGCGTTTGAAAATTTGCATTACAATGAAAAAGAAGTAGAGGACTACAATTTATTATTATCAAATTTCTTTATAATGAGAA
>JABUQX010096246.1:17500-20000 GCA_015478945.1 Trachelipus rathkii
ACGATATATATTAACAAAGCTTAGGTTTCGTAGTTTTTAAATATTGCTTTACACTTTGAAATAAGCTTTACCTATAGGCTTATTTGAAGGTGAAATATCTCATGTCGTACACCCCCTTATACCCAAAATTTCCCCACCTTTTTGTTGTCTTGTAGTTTTTTTAAATATTTCTTTAGTACACTTTCAAATAAACTTTACCAAAAGGTTTATTTGAAGGTGAAATATCTCTTGTCGCAAACAGACCTACGCCCATTTTTCTTTTTCATCCTTTTGTTGAATGTAAACCATTTTTGAATATTTTATTACACTTTGAGACATGTAAGCTTTACCTTACACTTTGAAATAAACTTTTTCAGAAGGGTTTATTTGAAGGTGAAAACTGTTTTGCTCGCACACCGCCTCTGAGATTTTCTTTTATTAAACATTTTATGAGGTACAAGATAAAAAATTTTTTTTCAGTTTTTTTCATTTAACGTATAAGATCTAAATAATCTCCATTACAAGGCCTCATTTCCTGCGTAGCATTTTTCTTTCCTTTTTTTTAAAAAAAGAGCCTAGACCAACCTTTTTATTAGTTTAATAATTAAATTCTTAAACGCAAGGTTTTTCATCAATATTATAAGAATTAAATAATTAAGATAATTAACATTTTTGGAAATCTCATTTTCTCTAGTTAGTTTTACAGTTTTCATTTCTGAGAAATATTATATTCTTTTTGGAAATTTCATTTAGCTACCTTTGTTTTGTTTTGTTTTGGCAAACTAAAGATAATTTGAAAAATCTCCCTTAGCCAAAGTTAGACATTTTTTTTTTTTTGGTATATATATATAATTTTTTTTATCATTTCAGAGGTTTTCAATATCTAAAGTTTTTTTCATGCACTTTGAATTTAGAGATTAAATTGAATGGAGTGCAAGACGATTAGCTTGCATAAAATTTTTGAGGTGTGAATGAATGAGAAAAATATACATATAAATTAAGATTTTTTTTCATAAAAAAGTAAATTTGTAACGTAATTTAGTACAAGAGGTTTGTAGTGAAAATTTTTAAAACAAAAAAAAAAGTATTTGTTTTTTTAAGGCCAAGTATTTGTTTTTTGGTAGAAAATTGTCTTGGATTTATTCTAAGTATTATTTAAACTAATCATGAGAACATCTAGCTCTATTTCCTAAATGTTATAAATTTTTTTTTATAGCTTAACTACGCCCTACCTAGCATAAACTTCTTTTGAAAATTTTTATTTGTAAAGTATAGATTTTATACAGCCAAAAGTTAGTAAAATGAATTTTAAATGGGATGAATGCATATTTTTCCTTAGTACTCTTAACTTAGTAATATCAGTTATAAAACACGTCCTATACTATGTAAGTTATATTTTATGACTCAGGATATATGCAAGTGATAAAGTTATAGTTCTGAATCTGACCATACATCATATTTTTTTCTTAGAAGTTAGAAATTTTTGAGTTTTTCTTAGTTTTAATCTTTAAGGTATTTTATAAAAAATTTAATTTATTTTTCTAAAAGTTGTTTCAAGACATCCAGAGGGCATATAGTTAAATCTTAAATCTGATACTCAAATTTGTTTCACCAAAAAAAAAGTATATTTAGACGTGGCCACAGTCTGGCGCAAACGTTATATACGTCGATTTCTTTCCAATTTTTATACCTTTTTCAAAATCACGCCCTTGGGAATTAAAATCTAAATTCTAATGACCTAAATGCCTTTTGCCGAAATGTTTTTTTTTTTGTTTCTTGTACAATTCCCTTTTTGATGTCCCCCATGAAAGTAGGAAATTGTGTTTACACCTCAATTTTGTCCTACAATATTTTCATAATTAATCAGAAGAGGTGTAATTTATTTACAGTTTGGTATTCTTCTATAATATTTTTATGTAATTTAGCTAAATAGATTAAACTTATTTATTGATTAGTGGGCCTCTATACTATTATCATGTATATTTTTTTTTATCCGAGGTGAAATTTATGGCATACTGAATTACGTACATCGAGCATCTAACTTTGCTTTTCCTATGGCCTTCATAGAGAATTAAAATCATATGTATATTTTTTTATAAATTTTTTCAATACAATTTTTGTTACCAGCTGAAATCAATAAAATCGGGTTTAGCTTCGGCTGGAACATATGTGAAATTTTTGTACTCTAAAGATTTGCTGTTTATGGTGCCTCCATATTAATTATATAACATTCATCATCAGAGGTGTAAATTTGTATCAGTTTTTTTCTTTGTATTATTAATAATGAATCTGGCATGAAAATATGCATCTACCACCCTTTTATAGCATTTAGTATTTGGGTAAAATAAGATGTGTAGAATATGTTAGATTTAATTTTTTTTAATGTTTTTAAAGATTTGGTATAACTTTCTTATGTAAATCATTTTTATATTTTTCGTGTTTTGTAATTTCTTTTATTTTATTTTTTTTAGGCACTCTACACTGTGGTGTAAATTTTTAACCTTGAAATAAATAATAATCT
>JABUQX010096246.1:25000-30000 GCA_015478945.1 Trachelipus rathkii
CCTGGAGTTACTACATAAACACAAAACTCCTGTGCACGACACAACACCCTAGTGATACCGAGGAGACGTACAAAGTGGAGGCAACAACGAGTGATAAAGCTCCCTCGAGTACATGCCGCTTGCGGTGACCTTATAGAAAAGAGATAAGCACCAACATAGCGCCGCAAAGAATAGAGGGTCAAGCTGAAACTGGAAAAGTACGAGACTGTTTATAAGCTTTTGGCCTTTGACTTGACCTATCCAATAGCCGGGTGAAACAGAGCCCCCCAGATATGAAGAGCCAGTATCCCATACAAGGGACGGATGAGGCCCTTGTATAGCTTAAGCAACGGGAAGAGGAAAAGAAGTTCGCAGTCTCAAACGATCCCAGTTTCCTTTGAGGCGCCTTAGAACGTTGTCGATGTGAGGTTTCCAAGCATTTTTTTGTTTATGTAAGGCAAGGATGTTCTATATTGTCAAAGGTGAGATGGGAGAGCCATGAAAGAAGATAGGAAAGTTAGAAGGTGGTCTTAGAGAGGGCGATTTGTAAAAAGTTGAGTTTTTAAGGAATTGAAATTTTCACAAGGTTCAGACGACCCCAGCCGGAAAATCTCATCCAGATCAGCGAGAATAGAATCGGAAAGACTTAAGACGAGAGGCAATTTCTAGAAGTAAAATAGGGAGCAGAATTGAAATGAAGAATGAAGCAATGAAGGGTCGAGTCATCGCATATGAGTGAATAGAGTTAGATGTGCAGGTGAGCAGATCATTAATGAAAAGCAGGTGAATAAAGTAGAGATAAGAACAGAACCCTGAGGACACCACTATTGACAGAAAAAGGAAGGAAGAAGTCGCCCCATCAAGAACAGCCGATATTGAAGCGATTTGATCAAGGAAAACAGACATAAGTACGTCAAAGAGAAGAGGAACCAAAGGAGGGGTCTTCCACTCACCTTTTCGAGCTTGGAGAGGCAAGTGCAACGCGTGCATACCTGTAAAAGCTTTGGATATGTCAGCGCCACCACGCAAGTGAAAAGTAAGTTCCTAAGAGCGGAAAACATAAATCAGTAAAAAAGGAAATAGGAAAAAAAAAAAAAAAAAAAAGTTTTTTAATCGCCAGTAGACGTCGAGCGCCGAAAGCCGTACTGGGCGATCGGAAAAGATGTGAATGAAGCATTCCAGAATGATCTAGAATGGCGTTTTGAGAAGAGTTTTCAAGATCTGTAGTAGAATACAAGTCAAGAGCTATAAGGGCGATAGTTGGAAGGATCAGAGCGGCTTCCCTTTTTTTCGGAATCAGGTTGCGACCTGTGCGTGCTTCCACACTGAGGGAAAGTGCTAGTATTGGACTAGAGAATAATAGTTTGAACGAGGGGCGGGGATAGCACGGAAGCACCTCCCTCAAAAACTCGGGGAGGAATGCCATCCGGGCCACCCGCCTTCCTAAGTTCAGATTTCAGGAGCCCATGCAGCCGATCAAATGTAAATCACAGGCAAAGGCATAGGACACCTGAGGAGAAGGAGGAGCGATGAGGGAATGCAGACTCGTCGGGTTGAGTTTAGCGGAAAATAGGAGGGCCGAAGAGATTAGCTTTTCAGTTGGAGACTTAGCTAAACAGAACCTCAGACGAAATAAGAGGAGGAAAGGTAGTTTTACAGAAGTTGTTGGAGATGTTTTTGGCAAGCAGGCCAGAAGATTTTCATAGAGAAACCAAGGAGGTTTAGCCGGCCAACTTTCGTTTGCATGAATAGCCCGCTTTGCTGCGTCGAGGTTCCCTTGCACATCGTTATCTACGTCAGAATGAAAATTAGCAAGAGTGATCAGGAAACGAGAATTTTCCACTTTCCCGATACGCCTGTCTCTAGCTGCAATGGCGAGAACAAGCACGATCGAACCATGGTTTAGGCAGAGAAAGATTTAGTCGAAAAGGAATGAACCTGCTCATCCCCATCACGATTACAGCTCCCTCCTTATCGGCAGAAGTCGAGAAGCGTCCCACAGAGACAAAGAGTCATTCCAATTTATAGTTAGCGTAGAACACGCAAAGCCCCCCAATCGGCCGATCCAAAGTGCCAGAAAACGCTAGGGCAGCGATGGAGGCTGTTGGAGAGACAACGTATTAAATTAAGAGATATAGGTTGTGGTCAGATTTACCCATAGGAGCGCGAAGGTGGTGTATTATAGAGAGAAGGACTAGTGGTGAAACATCAGGTCAAGTGTGTTCCAACGAATTGGTGTGGGACGGATCCGGAATGTGTGTGTGGGTTCTTTTAATCGTAGTTGCTTCCAGATCGTTATCGTTGAGAATGCTGAATGATTCGGCGTCCTCCCCACCTAAATCAGTATGGGAGGACCCCAACCATTGTTGTGTACATTAAAATCCCCTAAATAGAGGACTCAGTAATTTGGATGAGAACGATATAACAAGATACTTGTGACGAAGTAGTAAGACTATTCAAAAAAGAGCCGTGAAAATCTGTTCTCGTTAGGAGAACAGTAGCACGCAGCACAAGATTATTGTAGTAGAAGAAGGAAGACTTTTAAGCACGAACAATCCGAAGTTAGGAGATTCGAGGATTCTCGAGACGTGTTTACAGGGAGTGTTTATGTTTTAACTAGGCAATACTCCACCTTTAGACGGAATTTGATAACGTATGATGTTAGATATATGAAACGGAGGTTGAGGATCTAATTCTTAGCTTATCCTGTTGGTCTCAGACAAGAGCCAAAGGTTAGGGTTAGAATTAGAAGGTGGTATTCCACGGATGCGATTAGCAGAGTTAGAGTGTAGAAAAGCCGCGTCTGTTTTCCAAGCTGCCATCACAAGCGCTTTTTTACCGAGCCAAAGCACAACACGCACAGACAACCACTAACACAACAAAAAACAACAGCAAAATACAGACAGAAAGAAAAAAAACGAAAAGTTGAAATTAGAGTTAAAATAGATTTCTTCAGTAAAAACGTTAACATGATTATAAAATGCTAAACACCGTATTCTACGTAAATAATGTAAAAGACTGAAAAAAAAAATCTAGAACGTTTTAAAAACACAGGGGCAATATCAAGGTTACCATATCACACGCATATTCACCACACCGCTAACAACTTTACGAAATAAAAAAAATTTACATGATCTTTCAAATATAAACCTCTAATATGTATAAACTAACATATTTGGCAAAAACACGTTAAGTGTTGTGAAACAAATAAACCTTATTGCTGGAACATCAAAAAAAAAACAACATAAACCTAAGTTAAAAGCACGCAGAAAAAAAATATACCCTAGTATATCCAAACTACGGTAATTGCAACCTTTTAAAAAACCTAACGTAATGACTAATCTAACAATAACTAAAAGTTTAAAATCAAAATTTAACACATGCCCATCTCGACCTGAACGCAGGCTTCTTCCCTCCCCACCAATAACTTATTTTTAATATTTATTATAATTCTTCAAATATTAAAACAATATACTAAGTTTAAAAACAAATTAAGAACAGGAGAGGCCTTTAAATATACCAAAACACCTTCAACTTAATGGGGATACCAACTAACTAATAACATTATCGAACATTAAACACAACCCCATTGGAGGTCTCAGGTAAATAAACGCACACTAATCACATCACAGTCTAACACACGACACCACAATATATCATATGTAATCCTGTAGTCTTCGTTTTCTTTCTTATGTCCCCTTAGGGTTTCCTGCAATTTTCCCCCGTTCATCAATTTTTCGAATTCGTCTCATTTCTTGTTTTCTAACCTTCCTCCACTCTCTGAATCAACTGCCCCTCCTTTGTGGCTCATATATTTCCTCTTTCTCCTCCCCGAACTCTCGTTTCTTCCATGTCGCCAACTACCCTCATGTCCCGCCACAAAAACCACCATTACACCAGTCCTATATGATCCGCATCTAAGGACACTCCCGGGATCACCTTTACATTCCTAACCATCCTTTTATGGAGACTATCATTTAGTCTATCACCGATTTTTGATGCGAATTGTTTTGCGTTACCTATTCCATCTATACCTCGCTAAAGATGTGAGACTCCTCCTGTGCTTGAAAAAGAGTCATCTATTTTCTTAGGTCAATTTCTACACACATACTCACAAAAATTCAATCAAGCGCCTCCTCCCTCCCATTTTCTTGTAATCCTCATCCAAAATTATCCCAATACTCTCTTCCATCTCTTCTTGTCTCTTTCCTACTCTAACGTTGAAATCTCCCACCACAAGCAACCTCTCCCCTCCTCCTCTCCCACCGCTCCCCCTCTTCCTCCATCAAAATTCCATAAAATCTAGTTATAATTTTCTCCTCTGAGTGCCCTTTGTGGTGCATCTATCTGGTATTTCTTTTTTATCGGCCTAAATTCTTCCATACGCATCATCCCACCTCTCATGTTATTTTTTACTTTTCTGTATACATGGTGACCAGTCTTGGTCCACTATATTCCGTACCGAATGCTTATCCCTTATTCCCTTTTCTACCCACTCTACATCAGAACATCCATTCTCCCATTTTCGCTTTTAACCCGTTCCTCACACATCTCTACCCTTACCCTCACTCGTCTTATTTCCTGCCATTCCCCACATATCTATCTTCCTCTCCTCAATGAAATAGTTCTATTATCTCCTTTCCCTCCTTTTATCTCTCCATAGGTACACTCCACATTTATGTGGCAACCTCACCTATAATTACTAATAAGTGTTTCCTGGATTCTAAATTCCGTACCGCACCGAAGTCGTCGTCTAAAGTCTGTCCGGCTTCGAGGCTCGCCTTGAGTTCTGCTCAAGCAGTTTTTTTCGTGGAAGTTGGGTCTGCTAGGCCTACTCCCTAGCCCTATAATCCTTTAGCCGAGGTTGTCCTCGTTGCCCGCGGTGCACGACGGGGACGTGGAGTTTGGACTTTTTTGCCCCCATATATATAAATATATTTATATATTATTATATATTAATATATATATATATATATAATATATAATATATATATTATTATATATTATATATATATAGTTAT
>JABUQX010096247.1:0-20000 GCA_015478945.1 Trachelipus rathkii
TTATATAAAACCTAATAGCTTATTATATTTTATTATTAGTTTATAAAAATTTTTTATATTTTATATACAAAAACTATATTTTATATTATTGTTGTTTATATAATTATTATTTTAAAAAAATATATATTATATATTATTCAGAAAAGTCCTACTTTAATTATTAAGCCATTTTGTTTTATAACTATAACGTTTTGTTAAAATAAATCACTTAATATACATTACTATATACCAATTGATCAATCTCATATACTCTAATCAATACACCACACACTATACCACTGCCTACTGTTCATCTGTGATATATTGATTAAATGAGATCTGCAATATTATTATAAGCAAATATTATTTGTATAAAAACTTAAAAGTGAAATATATGTATAGATCTAGTGTATTAGACAATATACATATAAATTAATTAAAAACATTTTGAAGTTTTATACTATAAGTTTGTTAAAAAATATCACTAATCAAATAAATCAGTAGATCAAAGACGCAAATTATTTCAGGTACGCATGAGCGCATCAAATATACTAAGCGCTCGATTTTAAAACCGACTCGTTATCCTGTCATTGATAAGACGTACACAATGCAAAAGCGAACATATGATTTAGATAATTTTACAGACGCAAATACTGCTATTATAAACAGCGTAATTTTTTTTATCACCCACTATATAACGCAATGAATAGCGATCGTTTGTCTGTGTTTGTATGCGCTTGAATGCACCACCTCTACATATATATACTTTATAATTATATTAATTAATATAAAATAAAAATATACAATTATATGTTTTCACATACATGTTTATGTTTTAAAAAATATCAAATAATTATAGATTGGAAATCAAAAGATCAAAATTCTCACTAATACATATATATATATCACACTAATACATATACCCGAGCCATAATCATATACTGACATGTGATCAATTGACTAAGATGATTTAAGTCATTAAATTTTATAAAATAGGTATTGCTCAAAAAAAATTTATATTTCGTTATATTTAAATTAAAACATTTCACTCTTCTATTATCTATGAATGAAAATTATTAATTTTTATTAATAATATATGCACTTTGCAGATTACCTATATAAAAGCCTAGTAAATAGCAGTAAAGCAGTAGCGACAAACATAGCACCATATCCCCCCCTCGTTACAAAAGAGGGTAATCTGAGCACCACCACGGTACGGGCGCAGAGCGGGACCAGTAGTGACCACATAGTTGGAATGGAACAGCGCAAGTAGACTCTTTATTGAGCACTCATGAGACTCTAAATCAGACATCCGAGATGGTTATTTGCGTCCTCTATACCGTAGGGTATGTATTAGATAGGTGCGATATTAGACGCATGACCGTAGGTGCAAGGAGATGACGCATGATGGGTGCGTCGGGGATTGAGGGGTGTTACGGGGGGCTGACGCGGGTGGTGGGGGCGGCTGGCGGAGGCAGGCACAGAGAGAGTGAGTTAGGTAACGTGACGTGTCTAGACAGAATGCTAGTCGTGTTAGTACGAATTTGTTTCGTGATTCCTCTTGATGTGCGGCGCTAGGGTGGATGGAAACACACATACCTGGTGAGACGAGGCAGAGATGAAGGGAGTGGCGGGACGAGTGGGAGGGAGAGGCGCACGGGGAGGGGAGGAACGGGAGAGTGTCCGTGGGCAATGCGTCGGACGGGAGGGAGGGTTGGGGCGGAAAGTGGATGGCAGGTGGGAGCAGGTGGGATGAGAGGTGGGGGGCGATGGATCGCCTACGTACGTGCAGTGCCTAGTCGCAGCTTTCCTATGAAAGGTCCGTAGGAGGAGGTTGCAGCCTGTCGATCAGGATATCTCCACAAATTTCGATTGGGTTTAGCTGGACTATATGCATGGGCCACTGCCCAACGCGTAATTTGAACGTCCTATGGTAAGCGTTCCACACATTGGCTTGTGTGGTCTTGCATTGTCATGCATTAAGACGAAGAGTCACCGATGTAGGGGCATATGGCACGACATATGGTTCGAGAATGTCTTTGATATACTTCGCTGTAGAGATGCCTCCATCGAAGATATACAACTCTTTGTAGGCCCCGATAAAGAGATCCCCTCCTGCAGACCTAATAACTGACCACAACTGCAATGGACGCACCTGCGAGCACCAAAAGATTGCCAAAAATTAGCGCCCGGGAAAAACCCCCTTCTAATGGAAAAAAGAATAAGGGGTTTTTACCCGATACGGCCCGCTCTTATAGCGCTTATATTCTACCTTTTCTCTTACCACTTCCCTATCCGACGCTGCTTAGTACAGAGACACTCTGACTCGTCCGTAAAAAGTACATTTGCCCAATCGTCGACCGTCGTGATTTCATCCGGGATTGAGTGGATTTTCTCGAGAGAGTCACAAGATTGTCCACTAAGTCAAATATTCTAATTAAGTATAAGCATTCTAAGATTAACTTTGCTACGTCTAAACTTAGACGATTAGTGGAGAGAGGAGTTTTCAATGGTGTTCACGTGGCCTTCCGCTTCCTGTGTCGTAATTGTACGTATTTCCTCATATGATGTTATTACAAATATCGAGTTATTTATTGAGAGCACGAGTAATATAATTTATACATTAGGCCATCTAATGAGGAGATACTACATTATATATAGTAAATAAATATGTTATTATATAGTATATTGTGTATATACGCTGAAAATAAAACGTAATATTTTACGTCTTACTTAATATGTTAACACATAAAATAATCACCATTATCACATATACCTATAACCGTATGAATAAAATGTACTAAACAATTAACATAATTTCACATGCCTATATCGAGAATATCATTAAAGCATTACTCATATTAACTAAACTTAAACATAATTTCACACTTTATATCTAGATATTTATCTTTAACCATGTCAGTGTTAATTATTATTATTATAATATTATCATGGTAATTAATTATATTATACAATAAATATCAGTTAATCACAAATATTGATTATCATTATATGTTCTACATCTACGTATTTCAGCAAATACTGAGACTACAAAGTATCCACAGGACAGACACTAGAGGCTTGAAAGCGTTTAAACACAATATTTAAAGCTCTCGCACTATCTTTATATCTCAAAAGAACATTTTTAGGGCATTTGTTCACAATTAACTAATAATATATATATATACCTAGGAAAGAACATTAATATTAGGAAATATAAGACTGTGGTCAGATTTATATCAGAACGAATTAAATAGCAGAGTGTTTCACTTTAAATATATATTATTTTAAGGAAGAGTATCACTTTATTTAATAAGCATAAGACTAGAACTTGAGCTTCCAGCAAAGTTTCTATATTATATTTTCATAAGTTTGAGTCTTGAAGGAATGCGATGTTGCCAAGTTACGGTACAATGGCGCTATGGTTAATATATGATATACGTATAGAATAGAATAAGAGATGACCATCACCAAGCATAGGCAAGAGTATATATCCATATAGGTCAAGTCTAACACGATACACGATTATATCAAGTCATGTAACTAAAAACTCCATAACAGTCTATCACTACTTTCGCACACTAATAAAGAGCTAGTATTTTTAATATCAGCATAGACTATAACCGTCAATTATATCACTATTACGCCACACATTACGAAAAATAAAACACAAAAAAAAATAAGTCTCATAGATATTGAAAAAATAAATCAGAAGATATGAGAGTTAATCGTTGAGAAAAAAAATAATATTTTACCACGATTGTCTGTTAATAAAGAGACATATAATGTTAAACGAGATCTATGATGTTTCTCGCCATACCGAGAATTAGACGGCAAGCGCAAAGTGGATGCTCGAAACATGTTCCTAGAAATCATTTTAATATCACAATAAAACTAGAGATATAACCACGGGTAAAACAAAGCTGTATTAGAGCATAGATCGGGGTTTCTCGGCCTACCCTGGGATGACGGGGGGGGAACTTCGAGTCCGCACACCAAGTTGGTCAAACCTCGATCGAGAAGACCAGGGCCGCTTCGCTAAAAATATATAGCTTTCATAGGAATGAAAAACTGCACATACACAATCATATTGGGGGATAGGTAGCGTTCACTAATGCGTAAAACAGAAATGGATATATCCGCCATGCCGCATGTGGGTCACTAATTCCAGGGCTGGAAAAGTACTGACAGCGCTTCTAAGGAATCTCAGCACGCGTGGCTTCTCTCTTATATATTTTTCAGCATGCACCAACTAACATAATATTAATATCTAAAGTGGATGTCCAATGAAACAAGGCTAAAGAACGCATAAACACTATATTATTGAATCTTTTATGATATGAGGTCTTGCCACTCGAGATGACAAAGAGTGACTCTTGCAGAAATCAAACAATAATTTATGACTTATTTCCAATAGATGTTTTGAGTACTTATGAATTATACTATGAGTTCAGGATGGCCGTGAGCACTTCTATCGCGCGAAATGTCATGGCATTATTACTTACTATACAAAATCTAAATCACTTCAATACGAAACTTAACCCTTTTCTAACAAAGCTAGTATATAACCTAACAGATTTAAAATACTAGGAAATATAAATACTATAATTTATATAAAAAGTTAATACATAATACAATAGAAAGACACGATATATACTATTTTTATATATTACATTTCATATCTATAACATTAAATAATTAACAATTCAAGATTAGAATATATTGAACAGAAATGGGCCATATATATACAGTATTTATATTTGATAATAGCCATTTCCTTATATTTCAATAATATTTTATTATTGATATACAGAATGATATCATAACATATAATAACATATTCACTACCTATAACAATAGGCTAAGTGATTATCAAACTTACTGAACCAAATTTTTAGCTTATCCTTATAGGGTCCAATTATACAAATCTTTTTTATTCATCTTACCTATTATATAATCTCAATAAGTATTTTCACAATATAATCATTATATAATATCATATGTAATTAACAATTTTTATAAAACTTATAAGTTTAAAATACAAAAAATTTGCAAAGCAAACTTTAGTACAATAATAAAAGCATGTCCCCTGCGAAGATGTCTTGTACACCCAACAAACTATCTTACTCTAAGAGAATACTACTGCTGACCCAAGTATATTACCCTTAGGTTTTCTTCACTCATCTTACTTGGGATACTAAAATTAAATTTAACCAGTTCATTATTAAATAAAGCTCCTGAAGGAATTCATCTTTACTCCATGAGAAGTCCCATTTCGGATCACCCCACTTGAAAAAGTGCAAAGTCCCATTTAAGGGGCCACCCGTAAAGGGGGTGTATTAGCGGGCATCACCCCTCCTTGAAACGGAAACGGATTCCGCTTAGAAGACACTATACTTTGATAACCTCAAGCGTCAATATAACACTATGTAACACAAAAAATTTCGTTTTATTTTTAAATTGTATCTTATATATTTTTTGACGCTGAACACAGAAATGACCTTCATTTTTTTATATCATCGATACTTTGAGAGTATATTGGTCAAATATTTATGTTTATTGTATAGCATTTATAAGTAGTTTGTTAATCTATAGACGTAGTATATATCAATATATACCTACATCTGTAGGTACCTTTACATTTATTTTTTGATATATGAAAGGATTTATATTTTATAGATACATGTAAATATCACTTTATAAAATAGATCTTATCATATATAATGATACATATAATAATATCCACCCAAAATAGGTATCATAATGCGTATTAATGTATGCGATAACTAACATATCTTTACTTTAGACCATTATCCTACAAAGTAAACTTACTCATAAGTATCTGAGTACTTTCATATTTCTGAAAATATACGAAGTGATAGTCATCTTATATCAGCCAATGATATCTTACACTCTTATATATACATATCCTTATAATATCTTATTATAGTATATTCAGGAATAGTAAGTCACAAATCCGAGTGAGAGAGTAAATAAGCACACCTTGTAAATGACATAGATTATACACGGTGCACATATATATAATATATTATATATATATATATATATACCCATTTATTTTATAATATTATACTTATATCATACGAGATGTTGTATTATCACTATATATCATAAATAGTATACTGTAATATTTACAACTATTGGTTTACTTAGAAATCATATTTCTCGTATAATTAACGTTGATTGCTACTTAGATACTAAAGTGAAAAACAACTATAATTTATCTAACCTCATCTACTAGATCATTTCATTAATTTTAAAATTATATACAAAGACAAATAATATATTAATATACAGATTTCAGGCTATTGCTACGGGATTCATTAACTCACCTTATTACCTTGTTTTACAAAGTAAAATTTATGGAATATGTTTGAAATTTACCATATTTATATTATTAGTTTATGGTTAACGAAAACCTCTCCTTATAGACTGAGATATTATTATGCCCTGACTATTATCTCAAAAGAATTGAAACAAAAACTATGAGTTTTAAAAACTATATTAACTGAGACTTACATATACCCTCACATTATATATAATATATATATATTTACACAATAATATAATTTATTTTAATACTACAACTTGGAAAAATTACTCATATTATCTTGATGGAATATCTAATATAGTCTATAGAAGAGTAACACATTGAACAATCTTAAGATATATCACCTCGATATTATCTATATGCTTGTTACGTTTCCGGGAGCTTGATATACCCTACCTTGGTCCCCTGCCATCAGAACTAAACTCAAATCACGTCTCTTAACACTATACATTAGGTACTCAACATCTTAAATTTAAGCTCAGTCCCTGAGTATCAACCACAATTAGTGAACTATTAATAACATTAAATCAACACAAATACATAGACTCACATAGACTTCTGCCGCACAATTTCTACAATCTGAATTAAAACATTAAAAACATATTTTTGCAAATTAGATTATCCTCAAGTCATCAATAAAGCTTTACAAAAAGAAAAACAAAAAAAATACTACAAACATAAATACTATAAAAATACAGATCTGTCGGCAACATCTTTTTAATTACCTCCTTATATTCACATCACACAGTATACACACCAAAATAGATTATATTTAATCAGTAATTTATTCAAAAGATAAGTCTATCTATATACTAAAACGAGAACTGACCAACATATGGGTGCACAGATCGGAGTATAGAACGCATGAACAGATATAAAAAATCTGAATTATCAATTTCTTTCTAACAACAGAAAAAGATCATGTATGCATTGTATATTACTCTCGTGAATGATGTCAGGAATTGTAATTCTATCAATCGCTATTATGCGTTGAAACAGAGCAGATAAAATCTCTCAATCAGTGCAATGTTGATTGAAACTAGACGTCCTATTTTAATATTTTACTGTAAGTATGGTATGCCTGAAGATTAAAGAATCTTATCCGATACTTATTTAGTAGTATTGTCTCGTCTACTCAAAAATAATCGCTTGCTCAAATTAATCAGTGACATTCGCATAAACTTACGTCATTGATTTACATTTGAACTGTATAAAATAGGTGATTCATTTATCTGATATCCATATAAATACACAAAATGGGTTGATGAACATGAGACAGAATGCCTAAAATATTTGAGATCTATTTGCTCCTATAAATAATAAATAGCATCCACAATCTTATATATCTATTTTGTAATTTCAAATTTTTTTTATCTCACATAAGTGTGTCTGTATATACATCAATGGCTGTAAATCACACTCTTTAATATGAGGATTATCTGATGAGATGAGTGAACGAAGGAATATATAGTACACTATCCGAATATACTGATAATACTTATACTGCGATTTAGTTTTATTATCTTAACAGATTATTCCTTTAGCTTATTATTTTTATTAAATGTTGGTTTTAAAAATAATATATTTTATATTTATCAAGAAGCTTGAGTCCTTGAAATTAGAGCTCTTTATAACTGAATATTATCTCACTATATATATATAATATATATATATATATAATATATATATTAATATATATATATATACATATATATATATATATATATATATATATATTAATATAAAAATTCGAATTAAAAATTAGGGAAGTTATATATCTATATTCAGATAATAATATATTACGATATATATATTCATTAGTGAGATGTGGACGTGTTTTTAAAAAGAGTTACTCCGCGAGTGCTTAATTGTTTATCTTATTTTATTTATCGCTATAATTATGTTGTGCTGTGTTTAGTGAAAGTGTAATGTGTATTTTAATCAAAGTTTTGAGTATTATTAAATTGATTGTATTATTATTAAATTATTTATATCTAGTAATTAATCATTTATTGGTTTCTTCGAGGATTATGTTTATTCTATTATCTAGTATTTAAAGATAAATGTATTTAACTGTTTTAAAGTTTTTTATCTATCTTATTTTTTTATTATATGACTGTAAGCTTCCCATCAATACAATCTTTAAAATATATTTTACTCAGCGACCTTATGTAAAGTTTATATTAGGTTTAAGTATTATTATTTCAATTGTACAGTTTATATATATAGTACTATGTGATTTATTAAATTATTATTGAGGATTAAAATATATTTATAAAGTATTAAGTAATAAAATGTATTACAATTTTTTTTTATTACCGTTTATCTCGCTATTTGTTCTTATTTGTTACTTATTTATGCAGCGAGTGGTGTGTGGTGTCGTGATTTAGGAAGTGTTTCTGCACAGGCATTGTCTATCGAAGGTGCGAAGCCTGGGTGATTTACAATATATACTTTATACCATAACATCCGCCGGTACTATAAATAATCTAACTTTGCTCTCATGATGGAATATCACCATATCATATTACTTACATATCGCAACGGCTTGTTGCATCACATTATGTACTGACGAAATCAATAAGCTATAGAATGATGTAACATTCACATCTAACACTGCTTGATAAAATACGAGGCTCATTCAATCCTACTCTGACAATGATAACATTATATTATGATATCGAGTCTGAAGGGTGGAGTCTGTGCCTATATGCTTAATAAAATAATAATATAACTGTAAATAAATTTTGATAGAAAATTTAAAAGCTCTGAGAAGCAGCAACTCGTGTATTAACATCACGAGATTGTTCTCCTAATCGTATGTTCCTCGGCTCAATATACTTTTTATCCATTCTATCGAGAAAAGAATCAATTGTGTTCATTAGCCTGCCAACTATACGCGTTGAAAATAAACCCCCTCATCTAGCACAGATTCATCAGATTTTCTCAACTACATACTTTGAGAGAATATATTCTAAACGCAAATTATTGATCCCCATTATATTAATTTTGCGGTGAGGTCTCACGAAGCTGTTTGAGTCTTCTCAAACCACACGAGAATACTTTGAGAGTCTACTATTATAGAAGGACTTATCAATGTTTACTATCACTATCTAAATTTAAGAGCAAGTTGGGATATCATTTCTCTCGATACTGATTTAGCGTATGTGAGGAGCGAAGTTGAGAGAATCAATTGCATATTTAGTAAATATGTTGTGTTGGTACATAGGCGAATTATTACACGATCTGGGCACAATTCAAAGAACCTACACACATTCCGGATCGTCCTAACCAATTCTTGAACACGACTTGACCTAACCTTGGGTGCACCACTAAGTCCTTCTGGTCTATATTTTAGCACGAGCGAGGCTCACTGGGGCTTCGTCCGCTGAGTTGGGTGCATCTTGACACACCCTTAGAGGGCTCCGAGCGTTAAGTACTATATATACCTTCCAAAATGTAGACAACATCCACATGACCACTAAGTGAGAGTATGTTCTGAGATAAACTAGGATGACAAATATTGACGAGGAGGTAATAGGGAGGGGCTTCGCCAGTCGCTTAATATCGTCATTAACTAATAATTGTGATAAAGACTATGCTATTATGACTCTGATGACAGAAACATTACGGCTATGACGTCTATAAGGTCGGAGAAGAGCTGTATCGTTGATTATGGGATGAGCAGTAATGAATGTCATTCTACACTTATGACTGACATAATATATTCTGATATACGAACTATCTATATATATCCATGATATCGATCGTGCTATACTTCTGAGTATTCATTGTTGCAGAGAACAGAGCAGCTATATCGGGGGTGGAAAAATATTCGTTCTCCTATCACTCTCAGCTATATGTACAATATATGATACTAGAAATTACGTTGAGTCAGGGATAATATCACTCTTCGACGTAGTCAAATAGAGCGAGGACTATTCATCACACTGAGATGGTAGCGCTAACCTCCTTGATTCTCTACTGATTGATAAATCTTTCTGGCTCTTGCGCAAAAACATCTCTAACAACTTCTGTAAGTCTGCTTTCCTCCTCTTATTCGATATTCATGATCGGCTTCTGTTCGCTACTCTCACAACTGAATGAGTCCACTATCTCTATTGAGGATATCCTCCTACTTTTCCTCTAACTCATACTACTCGTATATGGACGATATCCTCATTTCCTCCTCCTCCACCTTCTCACCTTCTCCTCCCATGTCTATTAGCCTAGTGAATTACAATATTATTGATGATATGTGAGTCATGAGTACTTCACTTGAAGATTACTATGAACGTTAGGAAGTAGCGTATATAGTATGGGCTACTCAGGATGGCAATATCTCCCGAGTTTATTTTATGATGAGATAGTGTATAGTAGACTTCCGAGCTGGCCCTCCCACTCGTATCAATATATACTAAATATTCTCTTATGACTCTAATTAATACTAACTACTTTCTCTATCAGTGATTGAAGCACGCACTCATGTAAACCTATTCCGAAAAAAAGGAAGCCGCTCTGATCTTCTAAATATAGAGAGCCCATATTATAGCTCTCAATCCTAGTTGTTCTATCTAAGATCTTTGAAACTACTTCTTATAACATTACTGCTACTCTAGACCTAATCTGGATAATCATCATCCTCTTCTTTATCCGAGATCTGAGCCAAGTAGTTTAGAGAGCTTAACGTGCGTTCGATGTGCTGAGCTCATTGATAGAATTTACTTTTACTCTATTTTTAAGAGACCGTAATTAGTCCGGTTCGAGTCTAGTGTTAACTAGCTCATTGGAGAACTTGTTAAACGTCGTGTCAGCTTGACATATCCAAAGCATTTGAAACCGGTATGGCACGCGTCACTGCTCTCCAAGCTCCCTCTTTTGGGTTTAAATTCTCTTTATGTCATTGTTTTTCTTTAAAATCGAGCCACACATATATACGAGAGATGTTGATCTGATGGGTTTGCGAGCTTTATATACGTTACATTCTTCTTTGTTATATTGAGATAGAATCCTTTAGAGAGGAATAGTGATCTTATGCCTACTTTAATTCCTTACAGCTTTTCCTCGTACACTGATTCGCCTGTATGACCCCTGCACATCTATCTACTCTATCGGATCTAAGTCATGAGCGCCAGCATGACTCGAGGCCCTATTCTTCTCTCATATCATGTATCATATTTCTGCTATCCCCAGTCTTTACACTATCTGAGATACGGTGTTGGTCCAGTCTGGTCTCGTTCGCTTTATATTCTTCACGATTCTATTCTCAGAGTATGATTTTTGATGATTTCAGATACTGGATAGTAATTTGGTCACTGAGAGGATGGGCGTCGATCGAACCTTAGATCGTAACTCTCAATGTGGTATAAAAGACTAAAGCTGTTCTACAGAATCTTGCTCCTTTATAAGACACCTTCTAACTTTCGCTATCTCTTTCGACGGTTCTTCTCTCCCTCCTGTTGACAATATAACATTCTTGGTTATATATATATAATGTCTTGGAAAACACATCACATCACAACACGGCTTGTCTAAGGCGGCCTAAAGAACGTAGGGGCACGCTCATGATGTTTAGACTGCGATGCGAGTAACTCTTTTTTTCCTCTTCTAACAGTTACATGTGATTGACATCATGTTATATCTGAGAAGGTCATCATACCGCCCTTGTATGATGAGTAGCTACTATTGTTGGATTCTCAATATCTGAGGGGAGCTCAGGTTTACAGCACCCGGCTTTTGGATAGGGTTCCGTAGTCTAGTAGACAAAAAGACTTAATAAACTGAGTCCGTATTGACTTTAGTTCATTAGACCCTGCCTGAGAATTAGCTGCGTCGGCCGCGATTTATGTTGGTGCTTTAGTCGTCTATTGTTCTATAGTCATCTGTATGTTGATTTTTCTTCGTAGTCGGCAAGTGCAGAAGTGTGACACTATGTGCCTAACTCGCAGAGCTATATATGTTTTATTTGCAAGTATGTGCTGGGGAATGTATCCCTTATAAGCAGCACGCCGTGGCGCGTAGACACATAGTTGTGCTGTGTGGCACTTCACGAGTTGTGTGACATGAGAGCGCCGAGGAGCTTGTTCGCTCGACAAAAATATTCCTTCATATTGTTCCTTGATTTTCAGGTGATGTTATTTGATGGAATGAGGGTAATATTTTTTTGGCTGATATTACTTTGTGGGTTATAATCTCTTCCATACTACGGTATTTATTAATGAGAATTAATATCTCTGCACGCGATCTGGTTAAGGCCCTAAAAAGGCGAGTCCGTGTTGCCTCATCGCGTAATTTTATGCTGTTAGCGAGAGAGGGGTTTGTTGAATATTAGGACACTAGTACCGCCCCTTGAACTAGGGCTTTGCCCGTGAGCGGCTGGTGATAACTGTAAAAAAAAAAAAATCAAAAAAAAAAAAGAAATAATATAATCTACTTAAGAAAAATATAACGCTTCGAAAAACTAAATTAAATTTCATCACTATGAAGCGTCAAAACGCTCGACAGGTAGCCAAACGAAAAAGCAAGCTAAACTCAAGTAAAATTCCAGTTATTCTTTTTCTTTTAGGTCCTGAAATACTTGTTGATCTTATAACACCTGAAAGCTCGACCAATTTTGTCATCTCTTGTTTTTATAATTCATTTTTACATGATCTACTTGGTGTTAAAACTATTAGTTGAAAAAATAACTTAATGTTCAATAAAATTTTAATTTTCATCTTTTAAATCAGTACCTCTTTTTTGCTCTATAAGTGGGTTAATGATATGAATCATTTTATCATGCTTTACATCTGAGCGTGAGATTATAATAGATACGCTTACAGGATAACAGTAAGTAGGTAGATTATAATTATATGAATAAACGTAGATTTCTTAGTGTGTGAAAAGCATATAACTATGTCGTGGGATTGAGATAGTAGTATAGTAGGTAGAGAGCATTTAAAGTATGTGGGATACATATAGAGAAATTTTAGACGTGCCAGATATGTCAGTATACTATATACTATTAATGAGTAATTTAGGAGGTAATTGAATATATAGATAATATATAACATAATATTATGTATTTAGTACATACTTAAAGAATGTATATATATAATATAATAGTATTTATTTATCAATACTTAAATATATATATATATTATCTGCATGTTAGGCTAATAATATGCTCAATTCTTTATATTATCAGTTATATATAATATATATATATATATTAACTATATACACATGTGATTAAGTAGTTATTCATATATATTATATATATATATATATATATTTATATATGATAGGATTATAAATATAAGGGCAAGAGATATATTTAGAGACTAAATATATATATATTATATATAAGGACGAATGACAAAATTGAAAGAAGAATCAATTAGTAAAATAAGATAGTATATATATATAAATAATATGAGTTTAAATGAGTAAATAATTATATATATATAAGGGTTGGTGTTATGTGAGAGAGAGAGTAGAGAACAAGTTCAACATCATTCTTATATGACGATAATAGAATGATGATAATACTTATATATATAATTGTTAATAAATGTCTGTAAATGTAATTATAAATTAAGCTATTATTCTTTATATCCATATAATATTAATATATATTAGTTACTGAGTATAGTATATTATAGGGAGAGCAGTGTGACCGGGGTAATATAAAATAATTTAATTCTAGTTATAATTTAATATATATTCTTATAATATTATTATAGCTAAATACGTTTTTAAAATTTGCATCTATTAACTATGAACAAATAAGTTAATTATAGTTAAGTATGAAAAATAATGAAGTAGCATTTTCAAGCATCTATAAATTATTTGTCAAAAAATAACATTAAACATAAATCATTATTATATTACTTCTGGTTATAACATTAATACTATTATACTAATATATATACTATTTGTATATAATATGTATATATACCTTCTTCATCTTACAATGGTACAAAATATATAGTTTTGAACTGTTAACTTTATTCGAGGTATATATACGCGATATATATATATATAAATAGTAATATATATATAATATACATATATATAGAGTTAAAATTAGCTGGATATCCCCACTGTCCTCCCATACTCTATAACATATATATATGGATATACGTTAAATATTTAATATGCAATTAATTATATATATATTTATAATATACCTTTAAGAATATCCAGGAACATACGGGATAATATATATATAGTATATATATATGATAATATATATATACACTATTATTATAATACAATATAGATTTATATGGATTAGATAATGTATTAGTAATATGACATTTATTTTGTATATAGTTCATAATCCCTCTATATACCTCACCTATAACACACTATAAACCCTTAAATTATATAGATAGTATAAAGTTGAAAATACTTTAGGGTCAGTAAACTATTATATTATAATATATAAATAATAATATATTATATATATAATATGAATGTTAAAGATTATTTACTTTCATTCACTTTCACGTATTATATATATATATATATATATATTATATAATATATATATATATATCGATAGTAAATAATAGTCACCATTGGGAAACATAACATATAGTTCCCCTACACGATCAACATACAAAAACTACGTTAAAGCTTACCACTAGAAAACAGATGACATATTGTAATTAAGCGTAATGAAAGCTTATCGCTATCATAAATCGTTTCCTTCTTTGTTATTTTTTTACATGAAAGCCGCTATTATATAGAAATTAAAGTACTATTTGTAGAAGTATGATTTGAATATTTTGATGCCCCAACTGTTTTTATCCAAATGAGAAGCAATTTTTAATGAGCAAGAAAATTATTATTTCAAGAGTAATACTATTATAATTAACGATATTAATACTTGATGTGTATTGTTGTTATTCAAGTAAATTAATACGTTAGTTTTAAATGCAGCCATGTTAATTATTTGTCGAGTTATATAATTCGTGAGATGAAATCGAATTATTAACTTTCTTGCAGCATTTCAAATTTAGTTTTAAGTGAAAAAAAGGGCGTAAAATGCAAAATGTAAATTGTAAATTATATCAAAACGAAGGTTTAAATTTTTTTTTTTTTAGGTGTACTCACAAAAACAAGTACATCGAAAAGGGAGAATTAATTCTGCAATTGCGAGACGTCCAACCAAATTCTTTTTGTCTCTATAACGCAACTCTCAATTCACTTTTACACCAACCAATTTAAACCAATTCTATTATTTTAGAGTATACGTATAAGGATAAATTAATCGCAATACGTCTATAATATCTGGAAGAACACAGAACAATACCACGGTAAAACTACAAAATTCTATACTAATTTATGGAAATCACAATCACAAGAACAAATCGACTCATGTATTAAAGGTTAGTTCCAATTTCTTTTGTGTGTCATTCCAATAATTTCTTATTTTTCTTTAACTAAAAGAAATACCCAAGGGTTTCGCAAAGATCAAAGAGTCGGGGTCTCTCGGCCTCGCTGTGGACGACGGGGGGACTTCGTCCCCATCTGTCCCCCGTTCGGCTCGAGCCCCTTAAAATTGATATTTTTTTAAATTAATATTTTTTCTTTCGAATACCCTACAAATATTATATTTTTTTTCCCACATTTCCGCTCTACTAATTTTTCATCCACGCTGAGTTAAAACTAATGCGATCAGTTTACGTAGTACGAGTCCGTAGATTTTTCGAGGAGATATCGTGCTGAGGTGATCCCATATGTATAGATTTCGGCCATAATATATATATATAATATAGTATATATATATATATACACACTATTACTATTATATTATATAATATATAATATATATATATAATATATTATATATATATATATAAAATATATATATATTGTCATTTCACGGTATATATATATGATATAATTGAAATACAATTAGTATGTACCTATATATATACTATTAAGAAGTTGCTGGCATATATTTTGCAGCAACAATCCTCTTCTTACGTTCTTTTATATGTCACAAATGAAGAGGTGAATGTAGAGGAATAAGGTGTAGTTTTCATTATAATCCCCGGCTGACTTCGGGTTATCTCTCTGGGTAAACGATGGAATAATCTGGGTATAAAAAATAATATGCACGCTTCCTTTACCTTTAATCAATTCTTTTTGAGTAATAATCCACCATATCGCCATAATGAAGTCAAGCAGTCATACCTAAGTGATTTCGTTGGCTCTCGCCTCACAATTTTGCGGAATAGCAAAGGCAACATTAGCTTTTCTTCGTCAGATTCCACTCGTACCTTTCAATCTACTCTTCTAAATGTGGATGTTTTTGTCTATTCATAAACACAAAAGTTCACCCGCATATAAAATTGAAAAGGTAGCCACAGTGCTCTAATCTTGGTCAACAAGCCAAAATTGGCCATAACGGATAACTAGTAGAAGTCTGTTATATAGGACTACTCCAATGCCTGGTTCACAAATTTGGTGGAAATGTGTGCTTAGAACTAACATAGTATCTCATCACACTAAACAAAATGTAATCTGCCAACGATTACTACACTGTCACTTGCGCAACTTTTATAAATGTTTATACTAGTATTACTAATATTCTTGGAAAAATATAAAAAATATTTAAGTTTGGTACCTTACCTTCAATTACATCATTGCACAAGAATGTAATTAAACAATGATATATATATATCTATATACACTTTTACTATATATATATATAATACCTATATATATACTATTTTATATATCACTATATTTCACTTTCACCACATTATTATTTTATTATATCTTATTTATTTTACTAACTCATTATCATCTTTCTACTAATATACGACCACCGAAATAAAATATATAAAATATGTTCTTAAGGGCAACATCACGCGGTCACATTAGAGAGATCTGTTAATGGCAGACTGACTTTTATTCAGCGTCGTATGTTCTTAAGCATGCAATCCCCATAAAACGTTAATGGCAACTGACTTTTATTCAGCGCGATGACGGTAACGACCTTACAAAATGAGAAGATGCCAATTATTACTTTATGCTGTCGTAACATAAAAACGGGCGATGCTAGAGAAAAACTAAAAACATATTTGGAGTCTGCATAAAAACAAAAAATCAGACGAAACAACAACAAATTTTTTTTGTTACATTGCGTAATGATTTTAGGGTGAAAACCACGTCAATGGCCGACATGCCTTTGCATTTACTACCATTCAAAGATAAAAATACCGTTAAAAACGGTCTCATCGACCTTAGAAACGTGTTGTGCAACCTCTGCAAAAAAGCCAAATTTTTCCGTAGGTTGGGAGACCTTGATCAAGTCACCTGCTGAAATGACTTGGTCAATCGGACCTTCGAATCACTTCAAAGATCTTGGAATTGGATTCACCGATATTAAAAACCCTTAATTTGGTGCTTCAACCGTCAAAATCAACGGTTAGGAAAAAAATACTTCAATGGCCAACATAACTTGGAAACCCATGCTCCAACCCCATAGCCGAACTCAGAAACAGGTTCACCGACTTTAGAAACCTCTAAATTGACGCTTTAAACGCAGAAAAAAATGAATGTTGGAAAATGTTGCGAATGTTGCACATGTTAATTTGCAACTACATACACGTAACTTCGCCTACGGCGACGTTATGTCTTCACTTATAAGTATATCAAATTTCAACTCTTTACCTACTCTCTAACCCATAAAAAAGCGATCCTAAAACTTTAAAGGGACTGCATGCTACCTGCTCGGGGATGCAGTCCCATGTAGACGAGGTCTCGTTATCACCTATAAGTATACCAAATTTCAAACCTTAACCTTTTCTCTAAGAAGTTGCTCCTCAGATGTTGAACTAGCGTACCGCTACAGCAAGCTTGCATAATATCGGTTACGCCGAGGTTACGTCATTCTAAATTTCAACTCTTTACCTACTCTCTAACAAAGTGGTCTCCAAAATGGGGTACGCATACCCCGGGGGGGTACGACAAAGAAGTATATATATATATATATATATATATATATATATATATATATATATATATATATATATATATATATATATATATATATATATATATATATATATACCTCGCCGCCGGCCTCCTCCAGAGATCTTCCAGTGTTGAAATGTTCCAGATTGCTCTGAGTTGAGAGATAGATAGACAGGAAAGTAGAAAGTGGGGTCTGTTTTCTGGGACCTGGCAAGAGTTTGGACAGATATTTGTAGTGGTTTGGTTAATGTTGAATCTGTGTTTGTAGTATTGTAAGTTTGGGTGGTGGCCGCATTTTAATTTGGCCAAGGATGACTGGCTAGATCTTGGTAGGGAGTTGAATTCTGGTGCTATTTCTGGTGGATGTTTGTTTAAAATGTTGCCTATGGTCTACGTCTTAGGTAGTTTTCTGCTAGTGTCGTGTGGATTTATTTGATCTATGATGAGTTGTTTGGTAGCGGAGGAATGTTATTCAGAGTTTGTTTGTAATATAGAGCTGGCGAAGATGGATGTTATTTGAGCCTGTGGTGGGTGTGGTTGGAAATAGTATGTGGCATGGATGTTGGGGATGTTAGGGTTTTGGCAAAGAATTGTGTTACTATCATATAAGGCGTATGTCTATGGGTAGAATTTTAGTTTCTTCATGTAGGAGTTGTTGTGGTGTAGTTGAAATGCATCCTGTTATGATTCGTAGTGCTTTGTTTTGTGTTGTTTGGAGTTTTTTTATGTGGTTTTTAGTTAGTAACGGGTGCCATGTTAGAGAGGCATAGTTTAGAGTAGGACGATGTATTGTCTGTATAGGGTGGTGTGTTTGTTTGTTGTTTGTGAAGTCTGTGGCAGCAATGGTTCTTAATGTTTATTATCTTGTTCGCTGATGAAATTATGTTGTATGTGTGTTTTAGGGGGTTATAGGGGTGTTATAGGGGGTACAACTTATAATTATTTTCATCATAAGGATACACGATCAAAAAAAGTTTGGAGATCGCTGTTCTAACACACCCTAAGGGCTTATGGAAAATAACAACATAAAGGGGGGTAGGGGCACCCCTTAATGATGATTCAAACCCACGTTCCCTCTTCTATCAACGAGATTACGTCGTCAAATGTGAGAGTTACAGGTGACGTGAGTGATACAAACAAAAAAAAAAAAAAAAAAAAAAAAACCCCCACACCCAAATTCATAACATTGTGCAGACCAATATGGTACTTTTGATAAAGCCAAAAACCCCCACCCCGAAAAACCCACCTCAAATATAATACATTGTGTTGTACAAAATGAAGTCACTACTACTCAAGGTGTATCAGTTTTTGAAATAAGGTGAAAGAATGGAATGCAGGATTAATGTACCCTCCGTATATATATATATATATATATATATATATATATATATATATATATATATATATATATATATATATATATTCTTTAACTATATATATATATATATATATATATATATATATATATATATACCTTAGTAACCAACTTAACCAGTCAAATAAAATAGCCCTTCGCAGGTTTGTTTATATTTCTTGCTAATATCCTTCTTGCTAACTATATATATATATATATATATATATATATATATATATGGCCAGCATCCCGAAGAGTTCAGGCATATAACTAGAAAACTATAACATCTACAGGAAAATAAATAACATTTTTGATTTCAGCAAGTAATTTCATCGATGA
>JABUQX010096247.1:22500-25029 GCA_015478945.1 Trachelipus rathkii
TTTATTATTATTATTATTATTATTATTATTATTATTATTATTATTATTATTATTATTTTATTATTATTATTATTATTATTATTATTATTATTAATTTACTAAGTTTATTGCTTACTTGTGATTAGCGATTAAACCTTTTTAGTGCTTTTGTGTATAAATTGGGATAAAACAGATATGAATAAGTGCTTAAAGGGAAAATGAATTGCAAACGGTGAAAGTCGTCGAAGTGTAACTCTTGAAATTATTGTGGGTGATGCTGCCTGTACTTCCCATGAAAAAAAGCAGCCAAGATGACTTTGAGCACCTATGGCCCCATCTTATCAAGTACTTTGGGTCTGTCAAGAGGAAGAAGGAGTATATTGAGGGCAATAGAGTGATGTACAAAGGAAAGATTGAATGCTACCAATGTAAAAAAAAAAAAAAACTTCAGTTTTGACATTAAATCCACACATAGCTTGAAATCACACTACTTGATCGTAAGTAACTTACACCGATACTTTTTATTTGAATTTTATTTCTTTTTAATTTTAAAATTCAACCATTAAATGTTTCACATATTTTATTTATATTAATAAGAATTTTAGTTTCGTAACTTTTTTAGAAACATCCTTCTTTGCACAAGGAGCTATGTACTGCAATTAAAGGAGGGTCAAATTGGGGCCGGAGTTGCTCAACAGACAGTGAGACACCCAGCAAAAAGAGTCAGATCATCATTCTCCAGTCTACGTCGAAAATATTTAAACAGAAGGAGCTCTTGAGTTGCTTTATAAGTAAGTGTTTTATTTTAAGTACAGGTTAACTATAAGTGATGTCACAACTAACAGGTTAAAAAAGTAACAGAATACAGTCCATGCAAAAATTTTCGAATTTGAAATACCAAGTTTCATTTGTCATTAATATCATTTCTCATCAAATATTTTGCTTCTAGATTTCTGCTACATGACATTGGGCCTATTCACATTGTGGAGTCTGAGTTCTTTGTCGAATTCCTGCCCTACCTGAACTCTGATTTCCACCTCCCCTCCAGAAGAAAAGTGACGAGGGATCTGGATGTCATATGCATAAAAGGGAAGGCTGATTTAACCAACATTATTTAAGGTCAGTTATGTGGCCACAACTGCAGACAGCTGGACTGGGAACAACAAACAGGAGTTTTATGGGGATGACGGTTCACTGGATTAATGTGAATACTTTGAAGAGAGAGAAGGCTGTCCTTGCCTTTAGAGAGTTATCTGTGTCTCAGACCAGCACAGTCCTAGCCAACAATATTACGGATATTCATCAACAATTTGGCATTGAGCATAAGGTCAGTAAAAATCAATATGAAATAATAACGTAATGCTGAAAAAAATTATAACTCCAAATTAATAAGGAAACAACAAAATAAAAAAAATTATCTTCAGGTTGTCTGCATTACAACAGATAACGGTGCAAATTTCTGTGCAGCCTTTCGATTGGATGCTCATGCAGAAACGGGTGACGAAGAGGAAGAAGAACAGGCACCGATTGCAGAGATAGTGGTTACGCGTGAAGAGATGGAGCAAATTAGTGACACAGAGGTTCTGCAGACAAAACCTCTCCAGCTACAAAATCTGCTTGAAGAACATGATGCACTTAGCCTAACTAAACATCTTCGTTGCATTTCCTACACATTAAACGTCTTGGCTACTAAGGATGTTTCAAATGTTCCTCGCTGGTCCTCTGGTGCCAAGGATCCATTTAATAAAACACTTACCAATGCACAGGGCATGTGGAATGCCCAAAACAGGAAAACTACAACTGCTGCTAGAATTAAGAAGGAGTTGGGAACAAAGCTTAAAACACCAAGTGTTACTCGCTGCCTTCCTATACGATTCTATAAAAAGACCTGCTTAAGAACCTTGATGGTCGCAGGACACAAATCAACAACATTTGTATGTAGCAAAAACCTTGTCTTCCAGTATTTAATAAAAGCGGTAAGGGAGGTAATTGCGGAGTACATGGAAATAATGACGCCTATTGCTGTTAGGCTTGAATTGTTGCAGGATGAGAAGAATGCGTACGAGTGAGTCCTATTGCTTAATCTCTTCCTCAGCAAGGACAAGATCGGGGAAATGCAACGAGAGGTATGAAAATTTAACTATGCCAAAAACTTAGTCAACTACTTGCTAAAGCAAAAGGCAAACAAGGGAAAGAAAAAGGCTTTGAACCGAGGTTCAGCAGTATCTTTAATGATTTTGATTTGCTTATGGCAACAGCCCTGCTTCCTCACTTCAAACTCGGAGTGGTACGTAGGTTAAATAAAGGGAAGTACCAAGCTGCCAAGACCAAGATACTGGAGGAAATAAAGTGTAATATTGCATCGAATCTTACTCGTCCACATTAAGGCATTGAAGGTGATGGGAGTGAGTCTGAAAGTGACCCATTTATGGCGAGTTATATTTATAGTTTGGAACAAACTCTAAGCATCTCTTGTATTATATATATATATATATATATATATATATATATATATATATATATATATATATATATATATATATATATATA
>JABUQX010096248.1:0-2500 GCA_015478945.1 Trachelipus rathkii
CTAGAGTCGTAAATAATACTTATGAATTTTACGGTCGATTAAATGGCGATATCTTCTCTCAAGAACGACTCATTCTACCATCTGTAGATACTAGAATCATTTTATCACGGTCAAATCCTAAATTTGCTCTTAAAATAAAAAGTAAGCCTACTGCTACAGCTGTATGTCCAGAACCTGTTTTCAAACTGTTGGAGGCTTATCTCTACGTTAGAAAAGTGAAATTATCACCACAGCGTCATTTGGAAATTGAAAATTCGCTTTTGAATACTACAGCAAAGTACCCTATTAAGAGAGTTGAAACCAAGATATTTAATTTCACTCAAGGATTATCGAGTATCAATATCCCTAACATTGTGAACGGAAATTTACCACAGAAAGTAATAATAGGGATTGTGGAGCATGAAGCCTACTCCGGGAATTATAAAAAGTCGCCCTATAAATTCACACCTTTCGGACTTAGGGGTATCAGTTTACATGTGAATGGACTGCCTCACGGACGTGATTATGAAATGTTATACAACGGAGACCTATCTCTCTGTACTCGGCCTTTTTACGACTTAATAGCCAATACTGTATCATGTAATGATAGCGGGACAGGTTTAAATCTTGAAGAATACGCAAAGAATAGTAATTTATACGCCTATGATCTTACTGCAGACCTTTCAGCTTGTAACGCCTATCATTTAAACATTTTGAGAAAGGGCACCCTAGGACTAAATCTCTCTTTTGGATCGATTCTACAATCACCCATCACTGTAGTGATCTATCTTGAGCATCCTCAACTCATTGAAATTGACAGAGTACGCAACGTACTTTTGAATTATTAAAGATGAATGAAGCGGAAATAAAATCGGTGTTTAAAAATGAACCTCGCTTTTTAGGAGTGAGGCGTGTTTGCTATTAACGAAATAAACTCTGTAAAGTTGGAGAAGGATACCTGCCTCATATTCAATACATTGCCTCGTCACATCACCTCAACAGGACATTGGATTTCCGTTTATAGAGTAAAAAACGATACTGTTCACATAATTGATTCTTTGAACTTAAAATTTATATTGAATAATCATTATATTACCTTATTTTTAAAATATAATAATATTCAATATGTTAAGACCTTATGCTTTCCTGTACAACATATATTAATTATGTGGGTCTATTTATTTCACTATATGTTTTTAAATAATATGTTTTAATAAGCTGTAAATATATTTGGTCTAAAATTTGTATAATAATGATTTATAGTTTCTGATTTAATAATAAGTAAAAACAAACAACAAACATATGAAAATTTCTTCCATAAAACTCATTATTATATATAAAAAGGTTTTAATAAAATTTATTCATTTATTGGAAATAAAAATGTTTATATAACGAAACTCTATGTGTTTTTATTCTTATTCTAATTAAAAATAAAAAGAGTAATAAAAAAAAATAAAAATAAATAATAAATAAAAAATAATAAACAAAATACAAAATATAAAAAGAAAACATAATGTTAATAATAATATAGATAAAGCACACTTGACCTCGAAAAAAACAGTTAGCAGAAAGTTAAAAGCAGTAAGTGAAAGTTAAAACAGTAAAGCAGTAAAGCAAAAGCATACTCCCCCTAAGTGTTAGGTAACACCTCTATTGTTTTACTGCTTTTTACTACTTTAAGGTATGTAATGTATGTGGGTTAAAAACAGTAAAGCAGAAAGATAAAGCAGCAGAAAGTTACAGCAGTAAAGCAGAAAGTTAGCAGTAAAGCAGAAAGTTAAAGCAGTAAAAACGAAAGTTAAACAGTAAAAGTGAGTTAAAGCAGTAAAGCAGCAAGTTAAAGCAGTAAAGCAGTAAAACAAAGGCACTAATCCTGGGTATTTAGGTAATAACACCTCTGTTAACACCCTTTACCACACCACACCACCACCACGCAAGCTAGAGTATATGTTTTTAATAAAATTTCGTACAATTGTAGTAAAAATGAATGACTCATAGTATATTTGAAAAGAAATTCTTGAATAGTTTATATTGATATCATATTTTTCGTTCACGCAGGGAATTTTGCGTCTGCGGACGCACGCGGCGACGTTTACATGGAAATCGTGCGCCTGCCACGGGCGCACGCGGCAGCAGTTACGCGAGTAATTTGCGCCATACGAGCCACCTGGCGGCGGTTCCGCGGATGGGCTGACCACTGCGGACGCTGCGGACTCTAGCTCAGAAGCAGTTTTTGATCACTGTCTCAACTGTAACTCTTTAAATGTATATTCTATCATGCTATAAGTGTTAGATAAAAATACTAACTCGTAGTAGGAAGCATTCTAACAGATTGTAATATACAACACCATTCGATTCCTCATGCCTTATAACCTGAGGTAGACACCCATATTAGAGATATTCTAGGCTCAGGGGGGCTAGAAAAAGAGCGTATCAGTTGGCACTATCGCACTCACTTGCCCGGCACTATCTTTCACTTGGCACTCATTTAGCACTCACCCGCTCGACAGTTTGAAATCGT
>JABUQX010096248.1:5000-10000 GCA_015478945.1 Trachelipus rathkii
GACGATTAAGAAATTTTGACGATGACGATGATGATTAATTGAAAAAGTATATTTTAAAAATTTCTATTATTTTAATTAATTTAACAAATTTATAATAAGGAAGAATTAAATTGTGTTCACTTCATTCTTATTTAAATGTGTAAATACATTAAGAACCGCATTAATACATAGAAAGTTTTCCTGTTATTCATTAACATCTTGGTTTTGTTTCTAATTTCCGTATAATAATAATAATAATAATAATAATAATAATAATAATAATAATAATAATAATAATAATAATAATAATAATAATAATAATAATAATAATAATAATAATAATAATTGGAAGTGGGTAGAATTAAGAGTGAGAAGTTAAGTGAACAAGGTAATAAGGATAAGTATTTAAGAGCGCTTGCAAGTAAATCAGTTGAATGTGAACAAGTTGAAACTGAACAAATCTGGGAGCAAATGAAGGAAGCTGTTGTTAGCAGTGCTAAAGAAGTATGTGGATGTGCTAAAGTAGGATATAAGAATGTTAACAGTGAGTGGTGGAATGAAGAGATGATGCAAGCGATTAAAAGTAATTGGTTGTTATTGGTTGAATGTGCTAAAAGCCAATGATGAGGTTTCAAAAGAAAGATGTTTGGAATTATATAAGAAGGAAAAAGGAATACTAAAAGGTGCATACGTAGGAGGAAGAAAAAGAGGTAAACGAACAGTTTGGAAGGAGGATGAATGGAAAATTATAAGGGAATAGGAAGCTCTTCTGGAAAGAAGCGTAAATGGTTGAGAATGAGAATAAGGGAAACCTGCTTAGAATAATGAATAGGGATGGTACTTTTGTAACTGATGAAATGGATGTGCGGGGAATGTGGAAAGAACACTTCGAAAATCTGTATAATATTGGCAGTAATGAAGAGGTGATAGTGAATGTGTGTGGTATATATATATATATACATATATATATATATATATATATATATATATATATATATATATATATATATATATATATATATATATATATATATATATATATATATATATATATATATATATATATATATATATATATATATATAACAATGATCTAGGCGTAAGGCTATAAACAACTTCGACAGCTTTGTTATGGATATATTTTAGCAATAATTGTTTTTTTATTGGCCACCATCCCCTCAATCATTGTTTGTTTTTTTTTGTTTTTTTATTACTAGCGACTGTTATTGGCAATAAGAAATGATGAGAATCTGAATTGATGTTTCATAGTGTTTGTTCATTGTAGCCTATATAAATTTGTGTTGGAGTACTATAGGCTTTTTAAGTACCTTTATCAACATTTACATCTCTCTAGCACATTGGAGACATCAAAAATGGCAGAAAAATTATATATATATATATATATATATATATATATATATATATATATATATATATATATATATATATATATATATATATATATATATATATATACTATGTTTTATATATATATATATATATATATATATATATATCTTAAACAAAGAACATAAAGTGGGAAAGTAAAGAATTACTGCCTTCTCCGGGATTGAACCACCGCGTGTTGCGAAATGAAGACAGTATGCTCGATGCTTTATGACTGAGCTATCCCTGAACCCAAAAAAGTTGAGCTCAAGAACAGTTTTAAAGCAATCGAGTTCCATTCAAGGCGACATCACCATTTGTCCAGCCTGTCCTGTCCCTCGTTCTTAATAATATGTAGTTGTTAAATATTGCATAATCGCAATTTATTATTTAGATCTTAAACAAAGAACATAAAGTGGGAAGGTAAAGAATTACCGCCTTCTCCGGGATTGAACCACCGCGTGTTGCGAAATGAGGACAATATGTTCGATGCTTTACGACTGAGCTATCCCTCAACCCAAAAAAGTTGAGTTCAAGAACAGTTATAAACTGGAATGGCACGGAAAAAATCAATTGCTATAAATCAACTGATTTTTTTCACTTGATTTTTTGCTCCAAAAAAATCATGATTTTTTGCTTTTTATATATATTAAATTTTTTTTTTGTATATTGGTGATTTAACTTCAATAGAAATAAAAAATATAATAATAATATCATAGCAAGGCTACTCTGCTCCAAATTTCTACACTATAAAAATGTCAACAAAAGATCATGTTTCAAATGTTTCTATTATTTCTGATGTAATATTTATCAACTTTGCAAATAACACTCTTTAGTGTTGCTGTTTCATTTTGTCATAGTCTTTAGGGCCTATTTTAAGATTTTGAACTCAAAGCTAGGGCCTAGGGTTAAAAATAATACTATATTAAACTTAAAAAAAAAGTTTGTTTACAAATTATATTTCGCTTGACGTCACGAATCTCAAAAACTCCAAAATTTCACGTGACGTCACGATTCTCAAAAAATCCAAAAATCCCCAACCCTGGATTTAAAGCAATCGAGTTCCCTTCAAGGCGACATCATCAGGTGTCCAGCCTGTCCTATCCCTCGTTCTTAATAACATGTAGTAGTTAAATATTGCATAATCGCAATTTATTATTTAGATCTTAAACAAAGAACATAAAGTGGGAAGGTAAAGAATTACTGCCTTCTCCGGGATTGAACCACCGCGTGTTGCGAAATGAGGACAATATAAATCCTGGAGAAGGCAATTCTTTACCTTCCCCACTTTATGTTCTTTAATTTAGACTCTAAATATGTAAATTGCGATTATACAACTATTGCTCTTGCGTATTAAGAACGAGGGGACAGAACAGGCTGGACACCTGGTGGTGTGCGCAGCGAAAAAGGCTCGGTTGCTTTAAAATTGTTCTTGAACTCAACTTTTTGGGTTGAGGGACAGCTCAGTCGTAAAGCATCGAGCATATTGACACTCATTTCGCAACACGCGGTGTTTCAATCCCGGAGAAGGCAGTAATTCTTTACCTTCCCACTTTGTTCTTTGTTTAAGATCTAAATAATAAATTGCGATTATGCAATATTTAACAATATATATATATATATATATATATATATATATATATATATATATATATATATATATATATATATATATATATATATATATATATATATATATATATATATATATATATATATATATATATATATATATATATATATATATATATATATCGCTTTATAATAATAGGCAAAGGCCATTATTCCTAAATACCACGACCAGTGTTGAGGAGCCTTTAAGTTATTTTTTTTTTTTTGCCGGTTTTGGCTCCGGCTTCGTTATTTTAAAACACGACTCGGGCTCCGTCTCCATATATTTATATTTCTCGTCTCCATTTCCATTTAAAATATATGCTACTCCTAACCCTTTATGTTATAGTAAAAAGTATATTTTCTTATCCTGCTCCACCCAAAATATAATTTTGGCTCCGGCATTGGCTCATGCTCCACCCAAAACTATGCCATTCCTCAGCACCGGCTCCGGCTCCGGCTCCTCAGTCCTGACCACAATACCCTTACCCTTTTATTACTTATTTGGATGAATTCATCTATAGAATTACAGTATTATATATAAATGTATATTGGCGATTTTCAAATATTTTATTAATTATCTTTCAGGTATTACTCTATTTAATTAAGAAACTCAAATAAAGGATATTTTGATTTCCTTGACGCTTATAATAATAATAATAATAATAATAATAATAATAATAATAATAATAATAATAATAATAATAATAATAATAATAAACATATCTAACTGCCAAACTTGTTCTACTTTTCTGACATATTTATGTTGGTCTTAAGTATTTAAGCCAAACATCGGACATGCGTTTCAAAATACCTCTCTGACGTTTGAAAAAAAAATGTCCGGGAAAAATGCGCTGTATCAAGTATTTTTCTGCATTGTTTCTTTTATTTTCAACCGCTCAATTTTAAACAAACAAATGATAAAATCATATGAAAGATGCCAGATTCGGCAGATAAGGGAAAAATATTGCAGCCGTTTCGCAACATTGCCTAGCGAAACTGGCATTTTTTCATGATTCTTAGAGAGGTTGAGAACAAAAGAAACAATTATAAGGAATACATGAAATATTTTTTTTATTTATCTTTGGTGACTCGTCGTTCAGATTCGTGAACGATTTTGCCCATCCCTAAAAGAAGCATATAAGGAATACTTAATGTTTTTATCTCTGGTGACTCGTCGTTCAGACTCGTGAACGATTTTGCACATCCCTACTGTATGCGCATGCGCATGTCTGCGGTAGTTAGTGAAGTATCCCATAGAGGGATTAGATTTTTTCTATCCCGATGCTGGACAAGCCGCCAATATATATATATATATTATATATTATATAAATATTTAATTAACATATTTTATTATACATTAAAATATATTAAAAAGACATATATATATATATATATATATATATATATATTATATATATATATATATATATTATATAATACACTGAGATTTGTTTTATACAAACATCTGATATCTGCAAATTATATTGAATGACCCATCTGAAATTTAAAATGTCTTTTAATATTATTCAACAACTACAGAAACTGTTCTGGCTCTTGAGTGGATGAATCTACGTGCTATTACCCGTGGCCTTGGGTCTTTGGAAATTTCCACCGACTGAGATATTTCACATTGATCCGCCCTCTCAAAATAAAGAATAACTAACTCTATTTAGGACGAGTCGAAGGTCAATCGGTCATTACTTCCCGCTGACAAGTCATTTTAAACTCGCTCTTTTTTAAGTCACTAAGAGGTCTTGAGGCGCGGTCGGTCATTTTAAAAGATCTGTCTATCGATCAGTCTTTGAAATGACCCGTTCCTAAAGAGCCCTCCGAAGAAAACGACCCACCTCTACTATGGACGACCTTGTCAATTATAGTGACCCCAACTGATTTACATGAAACTTACAGCAAAAAATTGAAATGACCTGTAAAGAAGAAACACCGTTAAAAAGAAACCCGATAATGATCCTGAAAAAAGTTATAAAAGTCGAAAAAATTCATACTTTATACATGTCCAATTT
>JABUQX010096248.1:15000-20000 GCA_015478945.1 Trachelipus rathkii
AAAAAAAAAAAAAAAAAAAAAAAAAAAAAAAAAAAATTAAATAAATAAATAAATAAATAAAAAGGTCAGAAGAATCTATGTATTTATTCCATCTGATTGCTTACTTCCTGCTCCCCCCAAAAAAATGAGGGACAGCAATGTTAAAATTTTTAATATAAGACAGATTTTTGTAAAATCCATTTTTATTTTAATAATTAGATCATGAAGGTTCCTCTGATTAAAATGTAAATAAATATAAAGATAATTTTAAATGCTAAATATCTTTGTATATGATTTTTATTTCTATGTGTCTGTAGGAAAGTCAATGCTGTTATTGTCATAATATTTTAAAATTGTATGTGAGTAGTTCCAAAATATCTCAAAATAAAAATAAAACCACCTTTAAAACTATATATACTTATATATATATACTATATATATATATATAATATATATATATATTATAGATATATAATATATATATATATATATAATATATATATATATATATAGTATATATTATATATATATTATATATATATATATGGTTCACTTTTGGCTCAGTGGGTTCAGGCGAGTCTTTCGCCTCATTTTAAGAACGCGGATTCCCGCTCGGCATGGGTTCGATTCCTCGGTTCGCTACGTGAACGGACACAAAAAATTGCCGTCAGTAGGTGGATTTTTTTGTAATATTTACTTATAGTTGATATAGCATTTATTTAGTAAATGATTATATAATACACGATCACTACCACATTGGCCAACACGATCCTTGTCCCATTCACAATTATTATATTATATATATATCTAATATATATAATATATATATATCATATATATTAATAGATATATATATATCATATATACTATATATATAGTATGAATTTATTTACTTTTAATTATTTATTTAATTTATTTTTAGTTGACGTTTAAATATTTTTCATAATATGTTATTTTTACTATATGAGATTAATATATATATAGTATATATATATATATATATAATATTATATAGTATATATATATATATATATATATACTATATATATACTATATATATATATAACAGTATATTATAGTATATATAATATATATATATATATAGTTATATATATATATATATATATATATTATAATATTATATATAGCTATATATATTATATATATATATATATATATATAATATATATATATATATATATATATATATATTATATATATATATTAATATTTAAATTATTTTATGAACGAAATGATTCGAACATCTGTCAACAGAATTTGGTTTCAAATGGCGCCTTTAGACCAATTGGGCTTCGAGGTCCTGATGAGAGGATCGCTTTGAATTATTAAACTCACTTTAAGGTTTGTTCTCGAATACTGATAAAAACTAAGATAACTTGCACATGCCCGTTTTTCAGTTCCCTTTTTTCGTTTCTAGATTTATATATATATATATATAATATATAATATATATATATATATATAAAATATATATTATATATAATATATATATATTATATAATTATATATTATATAGTATATCTCTCCTTAATTGAAGGGCTAGATCATCGGATTCCAGTTCGACTTGGCTCACATATAGCTGTATATTGTCAGCTCTCCTGCTCTATATTTTCATGCTCGCTACGCCACCCAAGGATTTTTGACCTGATTTGTTCATGATGCCGTGCACTGCGACCGCAGCCGGTTGCTGGAGTCCAAGTTAACACTTCTGGTTACAAACATATAATTAGACTGCATGTAATTCTACCCCATTGTTACATACCCATGAGATTCGATTTTATGGTTTCAGAACCCTCAGGAATGTCTGAGAGACTCCAGTGGGGCTCCCAGCTGAAAAAGAAGAAATAAAAAATACAGAGTGCATAGGTGAGAAAGAGCAGATCACGAGAAGGAGCCGGACCTCACTCTTGAGGAGTCCAGAATGGAGTTGATGAGGGGGAGGTGACCAGAGTAGTGTGGTGTTTGAATTAAAATTGCTTTTGATTGCGTGATGTATGCTTATATCAAACCCTATGTATATGAAGGAGGGCTGAGATGGAATACGTTGTTTGATTCCCTCTAGCGTGGTAGGCAAGTAGTAATAGTTTGTAGCAATCCCATAGTCAAACCTCATTTTGGGTTTAACGGTTGCGGTGGAATTTCTTGCTTCATCTGTTTGTGTTGAGCTCCTTACCTTGTCTGTTGTGTGCAACTCTTTGCATTCATCTTGTTTGTGACTCCTTGCCTTCATCTGTTGTATGGAATCTTTGCATCATGCTGTTCTGTGGAAGCTCCTGCCCTTCATTCTGTTGTGTGGAACTCTTGTCTTCATCTGTTATTATGGAACTCTTTGCCTCCATCTGTTTTGTGACTCTTGCCTCATCCTGTTTTGAGCACTCCTGCCTCATGCTTTGTGTGAAACTCTTTTTGCTTCATCTGTTGCGTGAACTCTCTGCTTCATCTGTTGTGTGGAACCTGATGCCTTCCATCTTTCTGTGGGGGGGGGGGGCTGCTTCCATTGCCTCATCTGTTTTGTGGAACTCCTTTAACCTTCATTGTTTTGTGGAACTTCCTTGCTTTCACTGGTTTCCTGCTCTATTTAATCTTCCTCTTTATGGCCCACGTTTAAAACTCACCGCGTTGAGAGAATTGCCGTTAGGCATGTGGTTTGTGTGGGGTTTCCTTTTGTATTTGCCCCGCCTTGAAAAGGGTCCCGCCCGTGAGTGTGGTAAAGCGTGTGAAAATAACATATCGAATTTCTAAGTGTAATCATAAGATAATACAAACTCAGAAGAATAAATTGAGTACCGCATTAGCAAAAAACTGTTCACTTTATCGGTTTTAGTCTCGTACCCTCGTTATTGCCCCTAATGGATATTCGAAATTTTAATTAGATTAGATAAACTTTAGATCTAGTTTAATTTAGATTAAATAAGAACTTGTGAGATATAGTTGATAAAGTTCAGGGTTGAGGAGCATAGGTAAATTGTTTACCCGCTTGACAGCGTGCACCATCATTGTAAAATATTCCCATACTCAGCTCTAGGCCGCAATTTTAAAATTGCCCGCCCGGCTCGAACCTATATTTAGTAGTAAAAATATTTTTGTCTAGTCTCCTCGATATTAACTTGGTCCGGCAACGGCCTCAGCGACGCCAGCACCTGCTCGTAGTACTGGCTAATATCTGTGTTAGAAGATGACTCACGAATAGCAGTCTTACTACTGTCATCTAACTGATTTCTTAATATTTTATCTGGATCAGTCGTATTAAGTTATTAATTAACTGTTTTTTTTTTCTAAAATTTCTTTATTGCATTTACGCATTGTTTTTGGGAGTGTCTATCATAAGGTTAAAATGTAAACTTCAAAACATCTTCCCTTCTACACGTTATCACCCAAGAATGTAAAACCTTCATATATTATATATAATATATATATATATATATATTATTATATAGTATATATATATATATATATTATATTATAATACTATATATAATATATATATAGTATATATATATATATATATATATATATATATATATATTTATATAGTATATATATATATAAAAGATGGAACGAATATTTATTTTTTTATATTCGCAAAGACGAGTATTAAGAACCCATTTTTCTTATTCTATCTTCAACATAAATATTAGATTTCTTTAATGTAAACATTTATTTTGCACCAATAATTTTTCTTACAAGAGTTTGGCCGTGATTAACTACGTTTCCAGATGCTGGGATGTGGGCCACTCTTACAGTGCATCCACCAAAGTCTTTACCCCAGTCGCACGCCTTTTGGAAAGGAGATTTTAAAACTTCAATATTCACATCCCTAAAATTGGTAGGTTTGATAATTTGGAAGGAACAATAACTTTTCTGCTCATTTCGCGTTCGAGCTTAGAAGTTTTTCATCAAACATAAGACCGCTAAAAAGGTGCTCGCTTGCAACACTTGAGGAGGGGACAAGCAAGATATGACCTGCTAATACAGTACCATTCCAATTCAATATGGATTATCCTCCAGAGAGAATTCTTTTTCGTCGCAGATACAGTCTTAATGTGTTTTGAAATTTAATATGATAACATTCTCTTCGTCATCTAAGGTTATCTATAGTTATGTTGGTTGAAGTTGAAGGTTTTTTTCTTAGGTAAAGGTTTGTCCTCAAGTTAGATTTAGGTTGGCCATGCTTGTCTTTGAATTCTCAGCATTTTGTCCAAAATCGTCTCCTATTTGATGTTTCTAGTCACAGTTTGATGAGTAAAAGTTTTGTTTTATTCTACGGTTCATTTTATATTACTTGTTCCCACAAGACCAAACCTTTTGTCAATTTCTTTCAAGATGAGTTTTCTTTTATTTTCATTACATCCCCGCTTCTTCTGTGATGAATGTATTTTTTTACTGATTTTTTGCGAATAATATATAAAATATCGTTTTGTATTTTGATCAAAAATTTTAATAGGAACATGAAGACGACATAATAAAAAATATGCGAATATTCCTCGAATACAATAAGAATATTCTAGCCATCTCTTCTAAAATATAATATAATATATATATAATATATATATTAAATATATATATATATATATATATATATATATATATAATATATATATATATATATATCATATATTATATATATATATTCTATATATATAAAGAGAGATGTATGGAGACTTCAATATTTTGCATTATGAAAAACCTAAAATGCTGTAATTCGGCGCCAGGATTAAATTTTTGCACAACAGCTGCTATTTCTCAATTTTAAATATATATTATATAGTATATATATATATATATTATAGAATATATAATATATATATATATATATATATATATATATATTAATATATATATATATATATATATGGTGAATATAAAAAAAAACTGGTTTTACGACAGTTTTTAAATACAACTAAAAATCAGAAGGTTTGAGTAATGTTTAATTAATACGAGTAAATGCTAAGTATTTTATTGAGAAATTATGAAAAAGAATCATAGATATGTTTTAAAGT
>JABUQX010096249.1:0-2500 GCA_015478945.1 Trachelipus rathkii
GTTTACAACACAGCGGACGGATCTCCTGGTGGTTATCTCGTCAATGTGAGTGGAGTTTGTATCCTTAAATTCCAGCACCCACAATTAAGCTCATCCCATACCCACACATTCACTCCTGTTTTGCACCATTCTCTCGCTTGACAATTTCCCCTATTTTTCCTAGTACCATTTTTTTTTTCCTTTTACTGACTCGACCATTTAACTTAGTCTCCGAAAGTCGATCCAACACACTACTTTATACCATCGACTATCATCCATCTTTTCCACATGAACAAACCTCATGATATACTCTCATTTATTCTCGATTCGCGTCATTAGCTACTCCTCAACAAGACTGACTGTACTAACATCTACAATCTAATTTACTTTACCGCTTGCATCACCTTTTCATCCCACCACTATTGCACAATTTATTACTTCCTATTTAAGCACACCCAAACGGATCTTCTCTGCATCACTTAACAGAAGGTTTCCTATTTATCCCAAGATTTGTCCAGTTGCATCTTCTGCTCATTGAATACTAATTCTATCGTGTGCCCTAAAGTAATTTTTTCTTATTACTCTGTGCAATTACTGCTCTCTTACTGTCTCAACACATACCTTCCTTTTCTTTCCTTTTCATCCATATACACTCTAACTTAATCTTACATAAAACAACATAATAATTTGATTATTCTATCCACAACCCAACCAATCCCCTACATCAATTAACATCAACCACATACTTCAACATTTCCTTCTTCACAACCACAAAATTTATCATACTTTTCACTTCTGATAATATCGGTTTGAGATTATGCCCAGAAATTCTACTTTTTTATGCAAAACAGTTACCGGAGGAATCTAAGAAGGACTATACTCGTATGTTGCAACTACACATGCCATTACAATCTCTAACTAATTTTTAACCATTTGTATTCTAGAACTCCACAAGGTGGTTGAGTAACTATTTTTATATCACCACAGATCTTTGCCATAAGTTGCTATCAGACTCACAACTCTTTTCTTCCTTCTATTTCTCTACAATCAGCAACACAACACATTTTCATCCACACCACTCATGCTTGGTGAGCTTACTTTAACTCTTTGATTAAGTCCACAGCGTCGAAATCAACCCTTTTTTCCTAAAGTATCCCCATCCCCCCTCTCTCTCGATCCTCTCTCTCTCTCTCTCTACTCTCTCTCTCTCTCTCTCTCTCTCTCTCTCTCTCGTCTCTCTTCTCTCTCTCTTCTCTCTCTATCTCGTATTTATTCCTCTAACATTCTATATAACCCAGATGTGTCATAATGTTTCGCCGAAAGATCCAAGGCCACTAACGGCGGTCCGATGTTCGAGTCATGCATAAGTAATCCAGTGAAATAATAAGTGTTAGTGGATGCAATCAAGTACCCACTGCTCTTTAAATCGCCTCCTACAGCAATGCAGAACATGCGCTGTGGTAATTCTTTAAACCCGACACACGGAATAAATGAAAAAAATGTTTTCTATAATAGTTTCTAAAGTTATGTGGTGATAACGGAGAGTGCCACTCCAGTATAAAGAAAGAAGAATGTGGATAATTACCGGTAGGAAGAGGAAACCATTGAGTATGTAGTGCCATGGAGATGTGCTCTACACTTCATATGCCAATGGAGGTAATCGCTTCTCTTCGAAAGCGCTAATTTATCTCATCTCTTCTCTCTCTCTCTCTTCTCTCTCTCTCTCTTCATTCTCTCTCTCTCTCTTTCGTCTCTCTCTCTCTCTCTCTCTCTCTCTCTTTATTTTCTATTATATACTTTATATTATTATTTATTTTTAACAATATGTTATATAGAATGCTATATATATATTTATATATTTATATATATATATTATATTATATATATATAAAGAGAGAGAGAGAGGAGAGAGAGAATGAAGAAGAGAGAGAGAGAGAGAGAGAGAGAGGGAGGAGAGAAGGAGAGTAGAGGTAAAGAAGAATGGTTTACGGATTAACATTTTTATATTTAACACTTTTGGGGTATCATAAGAGACAGAGTTTTCTATATATATAATATATTAAGTATATATATAATATATATAATATATAGTATATATATATATAATATTATATTGATATATATATAATATATCTCATATATAGTTATATATATATTATTATATATTATATATATATATATATTATTATATATATATATATATAATATATATAATATATATATATATATATCTATAATATATATACTATATAGTATATTATATACTTTTATTATATATATATATTATTATATATATATATACTTATTATATTATATATATATATATTTAATATATACCCGTGCAAATAGCTTTGTTCATAGGGAACTCTGGGCATTTAAAGAAATGAAATAGTAAGATCAAGTATACTTTGGCAAATTTCTTTAATAATGGACGTTTCGGTAGTATAAAGTTACCATCAGTATTGCAATCGAGATAAAACTATATAATTTAATACACAAAAATAAAATGAACTAATATAAA
>JABUQX010096249.1:7500-21758 GCA_015478945.1 Trachelipus rathkii
TGGCATTACTCTGACATGAGGATGAAAGAGGATGACTTTTCCCTCGAAAATCTGAGTCTTACCGTATCCCAGGAAAATGAACTCCTTAAAACATCCCCTATTCCGTAATGTCGCCTTACAATCTCCCTCTCCATGTTTCCCAAGGGCCACTCTAGGAGCGAATGGTTGCTACCAATTTCGATATTACTTTCGGACCTGAATTTCCGGTACATAAATGATTTAAAAAGCTGTAACTTAAGCGTCATCTTAAATTGCTTTTTCATGAATTCTAACAGTAGATTTCATATTCAAACAAAAGAGATAAAGATAGAAAGAATTGTACCAGTGTTAGCGACATGTGAAAGTGGTATTATACTCGTGCAAATTCAGATCAGTCGGAAAGGGCGAAAGAGTGTCTCCTTCAAATACTCGCGCGCCGAATATGATCAAGACATATCTGAACAACACACCGGCAGCTTGCAGTCCAGAATACTTGGGAGCGCAAATGCAAGAAAAACCTTCGGCATCCGAAGAAACATTTAACAAATGTTTGTGTTTTAGGTGGTAGATGTAAAATGCTGCCAGGTAAGTGAAAAATGAGACTGTAAGAATCTAACAGTTATATTATCACACACCATTGAACGAATTGAAAAATCAAAATACAACAGGATGAATATTCGACAGACTACAGAGCTTGGGAAAAAACCTGGCAACAATTCACCGATAAACGGTCACTCTTGGTTTAAAATCAATTAGAAAATCTAAAGAGCTAACATTTTTAAGGTTTGTGCTCGATTAAAGCGACTAACATTTGTTTAAACGAAACTGCTTAAATCTCTCAGAAGAATTGTTATTAAAGCAGATGACTATTAGAAGGATCAGTCCCCAGCTTATTAAACTTGCTATATGAAAATATGGATTATTTTTAATTTATACAGAATTAACTCAACGAACTATATAAGTAAAAATGACAAGGAAATTGATAATATTTAATAAGTGCAATGTTTCCCCATCCGTTTAAAAATTGTTTTGTACGCTAGTGGGTACGCATAGTGCATATTATTACAGTCACACTACTTTTCTTTTAATAAATTATTATTATTATGAAGAACCTTTGTTATTATTTATATTATTTTATTATTATTATTAGTTATTATTATTGATTATTATTATTATTATTATTATTATTTTATTTTATTATTATTATTATTATTTTTATTATTATTATTATTGTTATTATTATGATATATTAAATATTATTAATACTATGTATGTATGTATATGAGTGTATATATTATTATTATTTATTATTATTATTATTATTATTATAGGTGATTTAATTAATTTATTAATTATTATTATTATTATTATTTATATTATTTTTATTATTATTTTTATTAATTATTATTAATTATTATTGGGTCGCTAATTTGATATTAACTAATTGTAAGCTAATTGGTAACTTGTGTCAATTTATCATGGTCACAATTTTCGTTGCATCTAGCTTCATCTATCTTATCTAGTCGTATCTAATCTATTATCTATCTACTATCACTATACTACATCTATCTATCTATTATCTATCTATCTATCTATCTATCTAGCTATTCTATCTATCTAGCTATATTCCCTCTTCCTCCTTCCCTTTCTGCCCACTGCTCTACCAATTGAAAATTTAGACCTTAATCGTATGAACAACTGCCTAAACTTCTTTGTTATTTATTCTTCCCTCTTTTACCTATCATATCTATCTATTGTTAGTTATCTTATGGGTACCCCAATAAGAAATTTTCACTCCGGTAGCGTAATCGCTATTATCCTAATTTAAAATATATTTTGTATTATGTTATGGTAAATGAATGTTAATATGGTGATTATGTTAATGGTGATAATATTTTTATTATTATTATTATTATATATTATTAATTATTATTATTATTATTATTGGATTATTATTATTATTATTATATATTATTATATTATTATTATTATTATTATTATTATTATTATTATTATTATTATTATTAAATATGGGGAAATATGTAATTGTGTTATACAGGTTCCCGCTGATTTTTAGTAATCTATTTATCCATTGGATCTCTTATAATTTCTTTTTTGTAAAATCTCGGGTTGAAGATTTAACTGTTTAAAAAAAGTAGATATAATCCAAGGATTCCCCCCCCTCCCAAACTGGATTTTCATGTTCATGGAGAGACAGTAAATAAAAGCACATACTTATTCTTATTTTTGAAATTCTCACTGATTCGTTAATTTACAATTATAATAGATTATACAGGATATTAATAATAAATGATATAATTCTGTTTACTTAGTACTTACCATTCATTGTAACGGGAGAAAAGACTACTATCACATTAATCTATAGTTATATATAATATATAAATAATAATATATAGTTATATATCAAGTTATAGATATCTGCTGTAGTACTATTTTCTATTATTATGTATTAACTTATTAATATATAATATACTATATATATTACACTAATATTCTTTATATAAAAATAAAAAAAAAAAAGTATTAGAAAAATTACTCATTATAATATTATTAATATTAATATCTATATATATATTATATTATAATATATATATATACTATAATATATTTATATATATAATCTATTATAATATAATAATAATTATAATATATTTATTTATATAATAAATATATTATATAATATAATAATATTAAATATAATATATATAATATATAATATTTATTATTATAATATAATATTAAATTAATTATATATTTATTATATAATATCGGACTCGCTTTAACGGGGGAAGCATGCGGAGGACCGGCCTCCTCTAAAAAAAAAATAAACGTAAAACTTAATGATAATAATAATTAATTCAATATTACATATTATTACTATTTAAATTATACCAATGTTTAAAAATGTTATACAAGGACGCCAATTTTTTAAAAAAAATCATTTATTTTTACTTCCGAAACATTATTTATTCAATAATGAATCTTATTGACTGGAGGCAATTCGATTTTGTGCTACTAGAGAGCTTAATTCTATATTATGCGGGTTAAAACACTGGTTGTCATGGCAACGTAAGAAAACCTTGATTCTTTATGATTTTGTCTATTTGAGGAGTTTTAACAGACAAAGCTCCTCTCGAGCGATCTTAAAATAAATCCTTATCACTTATAAATTGGCAACTCTATACTCATAAGTAGAAGTATTGCCCTTTGACATAAAATATGCTGATATAACAAAATAAGAAGAACATTTTTGAAAAAATTAAATATAAAAAATACTTAATTTAATAAATATATATATTATATATTTTATATATATATATATATATATATATATACTATATATTAACTATATATATTATATTATAATATATACTATATAATTATAAATTATATTATTAATAATATATATTATATATATATATATATCGAGAGAGAGAGAGAGAGATTGAAGAGAGGTAGTGTAGAAGAGAAGAAGAAGGAGAGAGAGATGAGAGAGAAGAGAGAGAGAGAGAGAGAGAGAGAGAGAGAGGAGAGAGAGAGAGAGACGAGAAGTTAAATATCTAAAAATTTTACAATTTACTATGATATTGAATTGCCAAGGTGTAAGAGGCGAAGGAAAAAGTCCCAGAATTGGGGACCTCATAGCGGGGGCAGCGCTAAAGTTTGCACGCACACAGTAAAGAATTTATTAAGTGTATTATGAGGCTGTATTTATGTGAATCACCCTAGTCAATCAGTCTACGTGGTTAAACTCTAACTTCCAAATGGTAGATAGCTCTAGCCTCCCCGTTCACAATGATCTCGAAACTGTGTTGCACACTACACGATTATATGAATGACTAGACGTGGTTGTGATGATCAAAGTGCTGAGTTGAGAAACACGTACAGGATGAAATGGATTATATGGTTTTGACACAAGGTTTTTATGGATCACTTGACACGGAAATGCAGGATTAGGGAATTAGTAGAGAGTAGTTTTGACTCTGGAGACCAATAGGGTCGTAATTGCCGGAGGTATTGGCTCAGGTTTATTGTGTAGAACTATATTTAGAGCATGGTTATAGTTAGTAGAAACGGTGTTCCTCCGGTTTTGTAAAATCATTGTATGTGGTTTGTTGATAACGTCGTTTGAGGTACGGATAAAAATTTTAGGTTGAAAATTATGGAATTATGAAATGCGAGAATTGGACAGCTGTTAATGTATAAGAGGATTATTTTTTAAGTTACAAGTTTCTATTGGGTTAAGCTATTAAGGGTGTTTTACTTGTATATAGCCATTTCTTTTCTTTCTCACAATAATATAAAATCATCAGAAAATATCTTTATTTATTAATATAACTCACGGTCCGCGTTGAGACAGCAGACAATAAGTAAGGAATAGAGTATTTTTCAACTGAGTTAAATCATAGACCTCAGTTTAAAAATTAAATATTGAGATTATGATCGTATTTACTAATGATTATATTATTGAAATTTCGTTCCCCAGGAAGAAAATGCAAAACCTCTATATATATAAATATCACATTATAATACTATATATAATAAAATATATTATATATATATCATACTATATATATTAATATATATTAAAAATAATATGATTATATATATATTATAATATAATATATATACTATATATATATTTATGAGTGCCTCCCATGTATTTCGGTTCACGAGCGCGCCAGCTTCGTAATTTAAGATATATATATGTAATTATAGTTAATATTATATTAAATTAATATATATATATCTAATATTAATATATATATATTATAATTATATAATAAATATATTTAATATATTAATATCAATTTGTTGGTACTTTTAGGTGTAGGACTAACATGCTAAAATATCAAGTCGTAGGAGAACTATAATATATAGGTATATAAATATAAAATAAAAGGAATAGAATAATACAATTATATATACAGTTATTGTATATAGAAATAGGGGTTATTTGATTCATAATATATAATGGAATGATATTTATATATCACGACAGTGATAAACGCATATTATAGTTTTGCATATTCCAACTTAAATAATTAATTAATATACTTAGAATATTTAAATTATAAAAATAATAATAATATAATAATAATAATATTAGCCAAAAACTTTTGATAATATAAAAATATATTACATAATTGACAAACTAAATGAAATAAATATGTAAATAAGTAACTTTAAGTCTGAAACTATATAAATATGACACGCAACAAATCAATATGACTATACTACATTAACAATGTTCAGCCGGAGTTATATATATATATTATACTATATAATATCTCTCAAGCTCTTTATATATATACACCTATATTAAAATATATATATTTAATATAATATTTATATATAGATATATATTAGTATATTATATATATATATATTATATCTAGAATAAATATATATATATATATATAGTTATATAATATATATACGTAATTATTTAAAAATATATATTAGTATATATAATATATACATATAGTTGTAATATATATATTAATATATTATATTAATATATAATAGTAGCTTTCTTGAGAAAGTGCAATAAATATGAGTCAATTATAGTTTCATGCTAAAGGGTGTTTTATATTATTGATATTATTTACCAATAATAGTAGTTTCTTATTCCAGCTAATAATCTATAAAAAAATAAAATATTGTGATATTCATATATAATACGTATGATATATAGAAATTTGATAAACTTATATAGCACACATTTTGAGAGTTAGGAAGTAATATATTTATGATTCACTTATAATAATATAATATATAGCATTTCTCAACAAATTTTTCTACAAAACTATAAAATATAAAACGTTAGCCACTTAAAGAATTTAGATTCTGATGAACAAATGATAATCACTTTTACAAATTATAAAAAACATTAAACGTTAAAATATGATTCTTTAACTAAAGAGTATTGAGATATAAAAAAGCAGACGAATCAGAGCAATAATCCGCAAAAGCATTCGAGAGAGAGTATTGATAGCCCAAGAATTATTATTTGATTTTTTTCTATATCTTTTTTTATCAGCAATATGAGCTCAAATAAATTAACACTCTTGATGTTATTGTACTAAACATCTTTTTAGATATATATAAAAGAGAGACACGGTTTTTCTAAATTTCCAGTCAGGTAGTCGCACAATATTACTTAAAGGTGGTTACTTACTCTTCAATCAAACCTATCACACTGCGGCTGAGGTGTAGAAGGATGCAGCATGATCTTATATTAATCTATATATCACTATAATATAGATAGTACAAACTGTCCATAAAATAAAGAAAATAATTTAATCTCAAATATAAAAATATATATATAAAAAAAATAAAAAATATATAATAATAAATAAATATATAACTATAAATAACCAAATTTAAAATTACATTAATTCTATCACCTACTTAGAAGAATAAAAATTGGATACAAAAATTAGATATAATTTACGTAATATATAAATGCATTCTTACTATATTTTACCTGGATACTATATACTATAAGTATACACGGATATATATATAATTATATATATATATTATTATTATATATATATATATATTATAAATATATATAATATAATATATTATATATATATATATATATATTATATATAACATAATATATCTATATATATATATTATATATATATAATATATAATACAATAGGTATATATATAAATAATTAATATTTATAGATAGATAGAATAACAGTTTATCATTGAATGTATTTTTATTTTTTTAAATATAAATAATATATCTCTAATACTATCATTATATTAATATACTTAATATAAATTAGTTATATATAATATATATAAGATTAGGTAGTATATATATATAGTATAATATATATATAGTTATATATTTAATATATATATAAACCATAATATATCTTAATATATATAGTATATATATAATAATATAATAATGAATATATTATAATATATATAATATATATATATATAATATATATAATAATAATATAATATATGATATATATATATTTATATAATAATATATAATATATATATATTATATATATATACTATAGTATATATAATAATATAATATATAATATATAATATATATATATATTATATATAATAATATATTATATAAATTAATAATATATATTATACAATATATATATATTATCTAATATAATATAATACATATAGATTAATGTATATATATTATATATATATGGGTAAATATATATATATATATAATAATATTATATATATATATCATAGATATATATGTATAATATTTACTATAAAAGTATATATAATATTTATATTATATAAATATTATATATTAATAATATATATTATTATAATAGTTAATATATATATATTATTTATTAATATATATATAATATATAAGGTATTTAATTTAAATTTATAGTATTATTGTATTATTTTTTTCACCCCAAAAATCCGGTTTGTTTAAATAACAAGCACAATCCTTGTGTAGTTGTTCTAACAATAGACCTTTCAGTAATTTATCTCAGATTATGCACACCAATTTTGATGGAACATTATCATCATGACATTTGGTAAAATAGATTTATGTTTTATGAGATAATATGGTAAATATATATCGCTCTGAGACATGGAGCCCACATTATAAGGTCGCACTAACAATACGAACATTTCATACATAGTCTCTATTAATTATTAGATAATGGCGATAGTAAATACATTAAAATAATAATAATTTTATTCTATTTAACTAGGTTATTATGAATAATATTACAGCAGTGGTGTTAATACACTTGGTTCTTTTTAACCTAGTATCTCAATAGGTTTCACTAAGAAATTCTTGCGTTTACTTGTCTTTATCTTCAGTAGTTTTCTATGAATATATTTACGAAGAATAAGAAAAACAATATCCAGTATTATTTTCAGTATGATTATAAGAAACTATCGAACTATATGAAAACGGAACGCCTATTTTTGTGCCATTTTGAACTTTTAGCTCCTATATCAGCTTTTAGCTGTTCAGCGAACTTATATACTTCGCTCACATGCATGCGTGCAATCAGATTCATATTTATCAAATAGAGGGTACAAAATCGATGTGTTTAAGAGATGGGCACAAAACTTGACTTTTTCTTTTTTATCTGATTGATTATAGTGATTCGTATAGTTAAATCGCCATTTTTTTTTTCAAAAAGAAAAACTTTTTAATTCTTAATACCGAGGGTCTACCTCGAAACTCTGTCTTCTCGCTTGCTTCTATTGCAGAGTCCGCTAGGTACTCATCATTCCCTGATAGGTTTTTCTCCGACACTTTTCTGAATGGACCAAACTCTTCCTGATTCTTCACTTAATTACCCTTTTCCGGCCTTTAAATGCAGCTTATGTTAGAAGGTTTTCCTGTAAAAAAAAAAAGATGGCAAAAATTTTATTACTGAAAAAATAAAACACATAATTCTTTAAATAATCACAAACATTTAATATACCTTCTTTCCTTCTTTTTCTTTCCTCTCCATCCAGTTCTCAGTCCTTCTCTCTCTTTCTCTCTCTTCTCTTCTCCTCTCTTCTCCTCCCTCCGTCATCTTGTCCTCTCCCCTCTCACTCTTCCCGGCGGACTCCTCTCCGTCGTCGGTTATCCTCTCTCTCTCCTCCTCTCTCTCTCTCTCTCTCTCTCTCTCAAAATCTACAACAAGTTGCAGAGGTATATACACTCAAATATATATATAATGTTTTAAAAAGACTACCTTCACTATATATAAAAAAAAGATTTATATATTACGAAATCATTCACCCTAACTAACAATGAAGTTCACATTAAACAACGTTAAGCCTAAACAAAAAATCTTAAACCGAAAAGGGTCTAAACAATGTCGCTATACAAAAAGTCTTTTTTTTACCATTCATGAAGATTTTAAATAAGGAGTGTGTTTATAGGCAAAAGCTTTTAATAAAACTAATGAGTAAATAAATCATTAATAATTACTTGTTCCAATAGTTTATGTTATTAATAAACATATGTCTCTTAACCTTCTTGAGGCGTATATTTAATATATATATATATTATATTATATATTAATATATATATATAGTATTACTATTATAATATAATATATAGTATATATAGCATATAATATATATATAATAATTTAATATCACAAAACAAATATTATGTATTGGGACCCTAGAAGTATAATATATATTAATATATAGTATAATAGATATATATATATATATATATATGAATATATATATTATATAATATAATAATTAAATACTTAATATATATAATATGATACTTGTACTATATGCTTTCCCCTTCTACTTGAGTTTTTTATTACCTATCTATCCAGTGTATATAGTAATTATACATATATTAAAATTTAAAATATTTGTATGTGCTTTAAGTTTACACTGTTCCACAGATACTTAATATTATTTTATTGTGTCCTTAAAATTATATATAATGTTGTTGCTCTTTAGATTATATGAATTAACAAAATAGAGAAAAGAAATAACAAATAGAAAAAGAAAACAGAGAATCATTCATGTCATGTGAAAAATAGATTTCTTAAAAAATTTGTTACATCTTTTAATCATCACTTTATATATATAATTATAGCTTTTACCTCACTATACAGCAACGTACATATTTTACTATACGTATACCTCATAAATTAGGGTAGTAGAGGTCATTTGTTATATTATATTATTTACTCATTATTATGTATGGATAAGGAAAGGTATAATAATATACTATTAACGGTATATATGAATAAGTTAGTAGTAGTTAGGTTAGTAGTAATAATTATATAGTATATAAGTTAGGATTAGGTTAGGTTAGGAGTATAATATATATATATATAATAGGTTAGGGTATTAGGTTAGGTAATATATATAGTTTATATATTATATAGTTCATTGAAAGTTATGGTAATTTTTTTTTTTTTGTATCGTCGGCAACAATCCTTAATAAAAGATTATTATGATTTTTTACGGCCCCATTTAGGCTTTAGGTCTCGATGAGCGCGGACGAGGTATGTAACGGAGTATAGGGGAGGCGGTTCTTTACAGTTCGACGGGAGGGATGGTCGGAGGATACCTTCTCCACGGGCGTATCATTCACCAAAGGGACGGCAAAGAGGCGAGGAGAGTTCCTGTGAGCAACATTTAACATGCTACACGAGGAGGGGGGATTTAGTCTCCGCCCAGTCGTCCACACGGGAGGATTTTTTCTCCACCCCGAGAGCACCACCCGACAAACACACTCTTTGCTCATCTTTTGATTTCGAATCTCTCGATGAGTTTTACACACTACTACTGAGTAGTATTTAAGGCCTGGTCACGTATAAAAAACAAGAATAATATTTTACTTAATACAACAAAATTTGAGTGATTTAATCATTTTATCTTTAATCTAACTAGTCAACTCGTTGTGAGTAAGAGAGTCACAACCGATAAATGGAGGCAGGGCAACTAGTGTTTAAAATATATTTATAATATACGATAGAATATACAAAAAAAAAAAAAAAAAAAAAAAAAAAAAAAAAAAAAAAAAAAAGGTTAATCCCATCCTTAGAATAATTACCATATTACCAATATATTAATTAAATATTTTGTATTTTTTACACACACACTAGATAGAGATCCTTAGCCGATATCTCAATATAGTTTACAAATAATGTATGAGAGCATTAAAAAAATTATCTGACCATTATACTAATATTTTTAAATATATATATATAATATATATATGATATATATAATATATTAATATTATATATAATTATATATAAATAACTTTATATTATTAAGATATATATATAATATAGTATTATATATATGAATAATACTATATATATATAATATTATATATATTATATATTTATATATATAGTATATATTATAATATATATATTATATTAATAAATTAGTTCATTACTATATATATATAAATTACAATAAAAATCCACAGATTGGAAATGCGACAAAAAACTATAAAGTATAGTTTTATTATTCTACAATAATAATATTTTTAATTCTATAAATTTATTTTTAAAGCAGTAATATATAACAGGGTGTAATAACTACTTTATCCGATGTACAAATTTTCTTTCCAGTCATGTAAATAAAGGTACCTAATAGTGAGTCCCATATAATATATATATACTAATATAATATATTTATTAATATATAAAAAATGTTTATATTTAATTCATTATAATACATATATTATTCTAATATAAATGTATACGAACACCTGTGAAAATTATATATATATATATATAATATATTATATATTATAAAGTATAATAATATATAATCTATATTATATAAATAATAAGATTCTATAAGATTGATTTTATTAGAAAATATGAGAATAAATAATAATTGAACAGTGACAGTAATGTAAAAGTGAAATTCAGAGTCATATTTAGTTTGATGCATTATATAATATATATATATTATATAGATATATTATATTATATAATAATATATAGTATATTATTTATATATATAATATAAATTATCATATATTAAATGTATATTATATATAAATATATAATTATAATTATAATATATTATATATATATATATAGGAATAAAAGTAGGCATACATCCAACTTGGCTTTCAACGAGCAAAATAGAAATGAAGAAATTTTCTCAATTATTTATCCACTATATATATATAATATTATATATAAGAGATACAAGGGAATTGAGGAGGAGTTTAAAAATTTTAAAGAGGATAGAAGAAAAATATGTATAAAAAATTATAAAGATAATTGGATAAAAAATTCGGGTCACCTTTGATTTGCATAACCTTACCTATATGGGTTATAATGAAAATACTATAATTTCATTATTCATATACTTGGTATAGGAAAATCATATATTAAATATAGCATTAATATATATATACTAATATATATATATATATATATATATATATTATATATAATATATATATATTATATATATATAAAATATTAATATATCTATAATATATATAATATATTATATATATAGTATATATCTATATATATACTGTTAGAAAAATAAAAGGAAATACCGTGGGAAAAGTATTCACCCTGGGTGTTAATTTTTTAATGTAAAATAATTATTATTATGTGGATAACGTGCATTTGTTATGTATAATTAATATAACATATATATATATATATATATATAATATATAATATTAAATATATATATATTATATATATATATAATATTATAATAATATTATATAATAATAATAATATAGTTCTACCACACTTCACCAACACAAAGCTCACTCACCTATTATCTAGAGAGATGTTGGCATACCCACACTATACTATAATATATAGTATCATAATAAAATATACAGCTATAACCTATAGAGTGACAAATTTATAGTAGGGCACAGTATTATATAATGAAGGTGATAATCACCTAAGTACACGCATGACACTCTATTGGAAGTGAAGGTAAATAATAGTATTAAATTCATAATATTTAGGTAAACACGTAAATGGTAGATGTATATAAGGAGAAGATGGAAAAATAATTGCCACAGAACAGAAGTGGAGGCAAAGAAGGAAGTAAATATAAATAGCATATCAAATGTTAAATATATAGCAATAAGTCTTGATATCAGAGGAGTATACTATAATTTATATCAATATACTCACTAAAACTATACTCACAGTGTAGCATAGACATACTAACTCAAGCATAATAACTATTAATATATATACCTATATACTATATATCTTATGTTATGCTACATATATAGGTGAGCGACGTAAAAAAAGGTGTTGGTATTAACGCGAGTTAGATAAGTTCACTAATCTATCGAGCACCAGGTGACGGGAGAAAATGCAGAAGTGGCTAGGAAGGGGCTGGATTTCGACTTTCTGTTAGGAGAGTTAGAGTTATGTGTGTAAGATAATAACTTATCTATCAGAGCAACACAAAGCACGTAATTCGAGAGCTCAAGTATAGCGGGCCGCTCAAGAAGAGTATGGAGGGTAGGTTCAGTACGGATGTAAGTAGACATCAAGTACGGAAAAGTGAACAGTAGGGCTAATGGCCTTGAATTTATGAGTTGTAAAAGCAATGCTCTTGAATGCTCAGGGTAACCTGTGAATGACTGTTACAAATGAAAGAGGTTGGCGAATGAGAATTAATAGGGTGTGGAAATACACTCAGATGGTGGGTCCTTCTCATGTAAGATTAAGTTTAGTGGAGCTTGGATTGAGCAGGAAAGAAAATTAGGAAGGAAGCTCCTATTGGGAAGAATTATTGTACGCTGCAGAAGCTTAATATTAGAGAGCACAAAGGTTAAACTGGAAAAGTATTAACTGGGTGCTTGTAATAAATCATTTGAATGTAAGCAGATGAAAACTGCAACTTATTATCTAGCGAGACACACAAAGGGGAGAAGCGCCTTTGTTAGTAGAGGCTGAACATGATAGGAGGGACTCTGGGTGTGCTAGGAAAAATGACGGACGTAAAGCAATCCAAGCAGTAGAGTGGTGGAAACTGTTAAGAGGTGAGATAAGGATTGGTATAAAAGTAAAAATGAGCCTCTTTTCTGGTTGACAATTTGCGCTAAAAAAATTTTTCAGCCAGTGATGAGGGTCTCAAAATAGAATTACTGTAAGGAGGAAAAAAGGAAGACTAAAATTTGTATACGTAGGAATAAAAATGGGATAAATGAAAAGTTTGGAAGGAGGATGAATGGGAACTTACAAGGGAATGGGAAGCTCTTTTTGAAGGAAGAGCGAAAGGTTCGCAGGGGATCTGCATAACAATAATGAATAGGGATGGTGCCTTTCGTAACTGATGAAATGGATGTGAGGAGAATGTGGAGGGAACAACACTTCGAAAATCTGCATAACATTGTCAGTAATGAAGAGATGGCAGTGAATGGGTGTGGGTTTAATGGTGATATGAAGAAATAGGTATTTTTGGGGATGAGGTAATTGTAGGGAGGAGATAATGGGTAGGGTAAGAAAGTTGAAGAATTTACCCAAAAAAGTTGGGTCCAAGAACAAGTTTTAAAGCAATCGGCCCTCTTCAAGTGCGGACATTAACATAGGTGTCCATCGCCTGCTCTCTATCCCTCATTCTTAATAATTTGGGTTGGGCGATATAGCTTTCAGTTCCTATGCTTTACATGAAGCATTACGATGTTATTTGCCCCTCAGTCGGTCATACATCGTCTCGGTGGTTCTAATTGCGGCTTCCGGAGAAGTGCAGTATACTTTCTCTTTTACCTT
>JABUQX010096250.1:0-7500 GCA_015478945.1 Trachelipus rathkii
AATGCTTATTTACCTTCTAACTCTGTAGATTATTCCAAACTCATCGACTATCTAAATCAAAATTTATAATAATTTTTATCTGAAAATATAATTCTTGGTAATTTCAATGTTTACCCTTACCAAATGTTTTTTTTTTCCTAGTTCTTCACTTACAAGTGATGAACTCTCCTTCCATTTCTTTATTCAAAACAATCAATATTGAGTAGATGGTTCAGCTCCCTATCTACATCTCTGTTTAACCTGCAGAGATACCAAACACCTTTAACCTTTTCAAAACTTTCAATTCTTAACCTTATACTGCTAAACTTATTCCTTTTTTTTGGTTCCATAGAATCATCAATTTATACGTATATACATACATATCACACACATGTCTCTCCACATTTAATGCTTTCGAACTTGTCATCTATTAGAAGACTTAATAATTTCTAGATAGATCAGAAGGTCTGCATATGCGACATTATAATGAAATGAACTTGAATGAACTATTTTCTTGGCATTTTAAAGTTTTGTAAATCTTAAAATTCATATAATTTCAATTATTAATTAATAATATATTAATAATATATTAATTAATTAATATTATAACATAGTATTATCATATACATACCTATAATATAATATATATATATACTATATATATTAGATATTACATAATTATAAGTATTATATAATATATATATTTAATAAAATTATTATATATTTAATATATATTAATTATATATATATATTATAATGATTTATATTTATATTATTATATATGATAATTATATCCTTTATAATATAGTAAAAGGTATAATAAATTATTTAACTAACAATTATAATTTCTATAATTATAAAATATATTTATTATAAATATATAGTATAGTAGTAATTATATTACTATATTAATATCATTATCTATTTTATAAATTATTAAACTCTAATATCAAAATAACATTTGCGAAATTAGTGTTTTTAAGATGATATATATAAATTTATAATAACAATAATTAAATACATGAACATACTATTATATTGAAGTACTATATTTATTGTATTATTAAAGAAGAATTGAAAAATTTTTATTCTTGTTTTTTATATTGAGATATCAATTTTATTATATAACATTGTATACATAATGATTAACGAATATAGAGAGAACATATAGTATACTCACATCTCCACTATTACTCATACTACTGTAAGTAAACAAATATAATATATATGTATTTTATACACTTATATATTATGAGTATTAATGACAACTAACACTTTTGGAGATTATTTTTGATTAATTTTTTTTAGTCTTATTTTCTAAGTTAAGATATTTCGTAGACTGAAGTGTATCTGAGGTGGTTCTTATGATTAGGATTAGACCAAGAATATTATTGATGACAGAATTCTTTACTCGCACTCGCCTCCAATAAATTTTATAGAATTTTTTCAGGATTCATAAACGTGTATTATATAGTTTGGAACAGAATAATCTTATTAACTTAGCCAAATTTCACGATAATCCTGGTCGTCAACTCGATATACCCGTTAGAGATCTCGCCTATGCTCGACGGCAGAATATATAAACACTCGTTCTTAAGACAATTTTGTGATTATGTTTGAGAGCAATAATCTTAAATTCGTCTCACTCAGATATTATTATTAAATTTTTTTTTAAATAGCTGCTAAAGAACAACTTAATAACAAATTTTAAGAAAAAAAAGATTTTTGATAAGAGTTCTATAAATTGGCTAATTTATGCAGTTATGTATTTGAGGATAGAATTACTTAATAATATGGTTATAATTATATTATTGAAGAAAAATATATAAACTATATAAGACATATTTTCTTTATAAATTATTTTTTACTTGTCTAAAATGCGTAAATATTAATTTTTTACACTTTTTATATATAGAGAGAGAGAATGAGAAAATGGGTAGAGAAGTACTTTGATAAAAAGTTATATTCCTTATATTAAATTGAGAGAAAAATATAAATCATAGCTGACTAAGATCATTTTCGTAATCAGTATGATCGATTTAATAAGAAAATTTACTAAAACATATTAAACACTTAATATAAATATTTGTTCAGAAGAGAGCACGATATGTGTAGAAATTTATTTAGTGGTGGTTGTGAGAGTATATATATTTTAGGTGTGATTTTATCTGTGCGAGATATAAGGTGCATTTGGCGTATAAGTCTTGAAATTGGCATAACCCAACTTCCATTTTCAAGACTTTTGTCTCGCCCTTGCTTCGTTAAGATTTTATAATAACTTGATTGATTTATATATGATGGGCTAAGTATATTTTATATTTGTCTTTTTTTATCGTCATCAGTTCTCACCAAATAGTAGACGGAAATGAAGAAATGAACAGCTCGATAAGCCGTCGGTCGAGGAGAGTTTTAAAAATTTATATTAATCTTGATAAATTCTCTGATATAATTATAATCTTAGATAATTATATTATTATAAGGTATATCAACTATATTGAATCACGATATATTATATTTCAAATGAGTCTTGAAATTACTAGGGTTATTATACTCATATTTATATCTTATTATGTAATTAATAGGTGGTTATGAATCTATTTGTTAGCTTGAGCAAGTACTATATTAGTAAGAATGTTACATTAAGAGGGACTTTAAAAATTAAGTTATTGCAAAAAATTGCAGTAGTAGGTATATCATGTATAATAAGGGGAATAATCAATTGAATGTCACATTATTAAAACTTTCTCTTAGATATTTATAGAGTACAAATTTTTATATAATTAGTATAATATATAATATATAGCTTTATCAATACTGTACATATATAGTCATAGTATTTAAAGTACATCGAAAGAATTGATAAAATTTGACAATTTTAAAAATGGTTATTATTTTGAATAAATAAAGTAATAGTTACTCACCTATTACAGCTCTTGTGTTGTTATTACTACCTAATATATGTAATTCACGAAAGATTGGTATAGAACCTATATATCCTTCTTTATCGCGAGATGAATTATATTTTTTGATAAATTTTTTCTTAGCTTTTTCCTTATGTTTTGTATTGAGTCGAGATGCGTTCTATACCCAATATTTTTGTGCAACTTCTCCTGCCTCCCGCTCGTCCATATAGGATTTTGAAATTTAATTCTTGACTGTGCCTTTCCACTATAGACAGATATAATAATTTTTAATTTGTGTCTCCTCGATACAATCAGCGTATTCTATCCTTATTTTGCCTAGCCACGGCGTAATGATTACACTCCGCTTAGAGGCATTTTGGAACATTTTTTCGTTCATTCCTCTCTTTATCAATTATTTATAATTATTATTTTATCAATATTTCATACCTATCACTATTGTTGGCACAAGACATATAAACTAAAAATATATCATTATATATATGATATAACCTCTTTGATAGATTAGTTATTTTGTTATATTTGTAATAAAAACAATATAAGTAATATTAAATAATTAAATATTATATTTAATAAACCATTTCGTTTATATATCACAGGGTATGGGGGTGCATTAATAGTAATGAGGATCTAAAATGCATAAGTTAAAAGTATATGATAATTAGTGATAAATTTACTTATCCTAATTAATTATATATAGATGAAGATGATTCTATTATCACCGTTATCACTTGAAATAACACTATGTAATTATATATGTATATTATAACTATATAAAAGAATTAAAAATTTTGTAAATTTATAAATGGCTATATTTTTAAGCAAATAAAAATTAGCTCTTAATAAAAGGATACTCTTAAATTAAGTTTTTTATCAAAATATGACTGAATAATATATTAACTTTAGAGTCGTTAGTAATTTTCCATACATACTTTACGATCATTTTTTATGAGAACTATTAAATTTTATTATGTTTTAGCAGCGCTATATGCTTTGCGTTAAGTCTTGATGGGTCTAACCCAACTTCATCTGCCACTTTTCTCGCCATCTGAGAGCTACCACTCCATGAAGAACTTTTATTAGATACTGTTTTTTGAAGCGCTATCACATGTAAGCAGCTATAATTTTTGATCCATCATGTCATCCGGTCTATACTGGCGCGATCAGACTATGAAATGTAAACGTTGAGAATTGAGTGTACTCTTCCCTAGGCTATTTTTAAAATTTTGAAAATATCTTTAACAATTCCAGATACATTTACCATTATTTCACTATATATATAACTCTAATAAATAATGAACTTTATTGAATTACTCAATAAAATATAGTATACTTAGTTAGAAAATAGGGCCATATATTTAATAATTCTATTATAGCCCAGCTTAATATGTATATATATATATATATGATATATATCTATCTCATTTATATAAAAAAAAGTATTATGACCAAAGGTAAATATAATAATTATTGTTGTAAATAGAAAAAATATTTTATGCAATATTTCTTATATATTATTATATTATTTAGTAACAATATATAAGATTATATTATATACTAATAATTTTAATTACAATGAAAAAAAATTTTTGCCTTTCGCCCGCCACCTTTGTAGGTTTGAACTTGTGATTGGGTTATTTTTTAATATCATTTAGTGTATATTGCATTGCGAGCATCACTTAATTCAATAAAAATAGTGACTAATAGTACACACCAAATAAAATAGATGATTTAATCTACAGAATATATATAGTATACAGCTCACCGAGCATTTCCCCCGTATATGATATAGCAATTGGAGCCTACAGACTCAAAAAGGGAGTCCTGAGAAAGTAGTCGCGAAACTGTAGCCACGAAATAAGCTTCTGGACTGTAATATTTATATAATAAATCATCTATTTATATATTTACATTATATTAATTAGTGATATTATTATTTGTGAATTTACTAAATAAATCGAATTATGGAAGAGAAGTGAAGCACAAGCTATTAACAATCCTGTTAAATTCTATGACTACAAGTAATAGCTTCCGATAATAATATAAAGCTATAATACGCTCACGTAGAGATTTAGGTTAGTGCATAGCACTCTCATCTATCTCTCTCTCACTCTATCTATCTATTAATATTAAATATATATATATATTATATATATTAATATATATATAATATATATATTAATATATATATTAATATATATATATATTAGTTAATATACTATATATATATATTAATATATATTAATATATATAGTTAAATAATATATATAATATTATTAATATATATATATATATATATATTAGTATATATATATATGTTATATCTTTAAATAATATATATGAAACTAATTAAAAGTGGTGAAATAGGTAATAATAAGATAATCTACCTATACTTATTATATATAAGAGAGACCTTCTCCGTATAGATTTATGAGAACTAACGTCATATACCTATATATATACTAATTATATATAGATATGTAGATATGTAGATATGTGAAATAATAATATAATTAATGATATAATATAATATAATAATACTATATTCAGACGTTGATTTATTATATAATACTAATATAACTATAGAATATAACTTAATAGAGCTTAATAAATATAAATATACTACCCCATAATAAAATATAATATAATCATATATCTATATAATCATACAAAATGAGTTATTATATTGATAAAGTAATTCAATATAAGTTTAATATATAATAAAAGTATACAATCGAGTTCTACTCCTATAATAATATAATTTCATAGACTGCATATTTGGTGTCATTTTTTAGCATATAGGATAAGGACCATCGCGTTATATTACTATAATTATAATGTACAGTAATAAGATGTTTTAACAATATTGCTACATTATAATAATTTTATCGCAATTATTATTATAATATATTGAAATTTGATAGTTTACATATCTTAAAATGGGTATATTATATATTTATGTAAGAATTAAAAGAACAAGTATAACATACTGTCTCGCAGGCTAGTAACAACCTGCTGGTATATAAATAATTACTGAAATTTTTATGTCTATTCCCAACCAATGTAAAAAAAAATCATTTTGGAAGAATTATTTTTGAGAATTAATTTTAAGTTCACTTCCTTAATTATGCTTCTTTGTATTCGAGGAATCGAGATGTGTAACCAATATTCTTGAGTCACACTGCAGCTGTTCTGCTATGAAAGTATTTGAGAGTCTTCCTTATATCTTATGGATTATGCCATTTCACCGCGTGCAACATCAGTGAGATTTGGGTTAGGTTTTTATTGGGTCCGTTGCAATATCGTTCTTCTACTTTTTTTCATGATCTCATCATAGAAAATGAATGATTACGCTACGCCTTGAGAGAGGCATCTTTATTGGAACTATTTGTGAATCCCTCTGCTCTAAATTAAATTAGATACTAAATCACATAGCGGCTTAGGTTCAATCCCGGTAGTATAATATGAGTTAGATAATTTCTATTATACTATTTATACCTTATAACTTATGATACTTATCTATTATTATTATTAAAACTAAATAAATACAAATTGGTGAAATAAGCAAATATATATATATATATATAATATATGATTAATATTATATATTATAATTATATATATATATATTATATATAATATATATATATTATATATATTATTAATATATAATATATATATATATTATAATATTATTTTAATATATAATTTTATTAAATATATATTAATATTTAATATATTATATATATATATATATAATTTAATATTAATATTTTATATTATATATATATATATATATTATTTATAATATATTATAATATTAATATTTATTAAATATAGACACTAACATAAAACCACCGAAAACATTTTTAAATTTAAAAATAGTTATTATTTAATTAAATAAAAAATATAGCTCCTTCCTACTACTAAGCTAATAGTTAAAATATTACAATAGGTATATATGTCTTAAAGAGATATGTAAGGTCATTAAAAGCTAGACCAATCTTATAAAATATTTGTTGTAAATTTTAAGTTTAATCCTCTGTATATAAGTAAGCCCTTTGGTGGTTTAAGTCTTGATGGGTCTACGCCCAACTATGCGAGATACCGCACTTTTCTCTGCTTATTAGACTATAGAGATATATCTGTTTATTTAATGCTTCAATCCAGCAGCTATAATTTGTCATCAATTTTTAGACTATCCCGTTTTAAGTACAGATTTGCCCAGCCGAATGCTTTTATATTATAGCATTTTAAAAATTTGTAATCTTTAATATTCGGTATATAATTAATAATTGATAATTTTTAATAATAAAATATATAATATATATATATATATATATATATAATATATATAATATATATATACTATATATACTATAAGTATTTATATATTTATTATATTATATATACTATAATAATATTAACTATAATATAAATATATATTATTTATATATTATATATATTACTATACTTCCATAATATATATAATATAAGGAATTTAAATTTTTGAACAATTTTAAAATGGTTTAAATTTTGAGATAGTTTGGTAATATATATATAGTAATAACAGTAATATTACTAATATATATATATATAT